>CM040243.1:290436094-290548108 GCA_022545495.1 Chrysanthemum lavandulifolium
GGATATGGAGGAAGTTGGCCAAGTCCAAAGGCCACCATAAAGCCCCATGGCTTTGAGTCTAACTTAAAGACTCAGAATAAAGAAAAGTGCTCTTTCGGAGACAACCCAAATTATCCCTTTTATTTGTTTTATTTCCATTTCGTTGGGTTTTGTGTTTTAACTATTTTTGCAGGAAATCGAGAAGTTGTTGCAAAGAAATCGAACGGGACTCGATCTCATCCATAGTTACTACAGAACTCATTCCTATGGTTAGGCCATAGCACATCTCTAGCAGCGGTAGCCTCCCGAGCATTACCACCACGGCGTAATCCCATGCAATGGTTACGCCGTAGCTACACTCAAAGACTGCCTCGCTGTGTTTTGTTATAATTACTGCAACTCCTTCTAGGAGTTACGACGTAACTATCCTCTCAGACATTCTTTCTCTTTAAACACAATAACCTTGTATAGTTTGTAAATGAACTTTGTGGGTATGTTCCTCAGAAGCCCTCACGAGACTACACTCGCTCACTTGGGATACCAAGTGGTTTAAAAGGCTTGTTGCATACGCTAAATGCCACCGTGATTCCTATGAAAGTGAGTTAGGTTTCTTTTCATTTTCTTTTCTTTTAGAATTATGCTTGTTGGTATTGTGATTTTAGGAATGAAGTTTTCGTGATGCTTAAGCGAAGGCACGATTCTTTTGTGGGCCTTCTTTCTTTTTCTGAGTGAATTTCAAGGAAGTTCTCGCCTAATTCTACTTTCTCTTCACATTTATTTAACGCCTAGTACAAAAGGGACTTTGTACATTTCAAGTGGGGGACGAGTAGAATTATCTCTTGAATTTTATTTTGCCCTCGGTTTCTAGTTTATTTTGAAAATTATGTCATTTTTAAAATTTTGACATGTCATTCTTAAGCAAACTAGATTAGACCTTAGCCGAGCACATTATAACCCTTGATATTATATGGTGAGATCGACCTTATCCGCTTCCAAATTTTACCCCAAATCTACCAAATTATGAGTGTCTTGGTAGCTTGTAAACTTTAGAACTTGGCCTTTGCATCATTTTGAGACCATAGACGAGGTATGTTGAGTTAGCTTAATGTATTTGGATTATTCAGTTTAAGAAGGCAATATTATAGGATTATCATCCAAAAGCCTATCCTTGTGTGTTTATCGATTAGTCACATCGACTTCTCGACCCCCATGTTAAACCCTTTTGTTGCACTCACCTTTAGTGTAAGATACCCCTAGACACACCCGTCTCGAGCCATTCCTTTCATTTTGTTCACCCAACATATTGTTTCGATACACCATACTCCTTAGCCTACCCTGTAGTCTTTATTTGTGATCGAGAAATCATTGTTTGCCTGAGTTCAAGGTTCAAATGGAAAGGTTAGGGAATCACGCTTTCGTCAAAGACATGTTTTTGAAGATCATTGAAGACCCCCCAAATTCTCATATTGATCATCTCAAGTGGGGGGATGCTTTGTTTAATTTTTATGTAAAAAAAATAAATAAATAAATAAATAAAATTATAGTTATTTATTGATTGTAAAGTGCGAAGTTATAAGCACTATGTTTATGAGCTCATCATAAATTTAGTATCGATGAGGCCACCTCGGTCACATTTGAAGAATAAAGTTGGCAATCATTGTGCCAACAGTTGAAGAAGAGGTAATGTGCCCATCATGACATCCTCTAATGGCACATGTACTTGATATATCATGATCCGGTTTCTTAGCCTTGAAACTTGAACTTTGGATGGACGGTAGCGGTGATGACTTGGTTATAGATTTAGACTATTTGCTTGTTATTTTACTTTACACTAATTATACCCCATGTCTTATCCTACCCTTTAGTCATGAAGCGTATCTAGGTGATGAAGCGAGAATTCTTTGGTGTCTTGGCCATGGATTTGGTCATGTAACATTGATTTTGTCCACTTCACCGTGACATGTTAGTAATGACACCACCCTTAACCTTTGTCGTGTCTACCCATATTGCCTACGAGAATTGTTTAGTCCTTAACTCTAGTGGTGGAGATTTGTGTAACCTCCAAGCTTATGATAGAATACATGCTTTAACCGTGTGTTGAGTGATCACCCCGAAATTGAATCTTAGAATAGTTGAGAGATTTGTGTTTTGTTCTCATTTCGTGAGGGATTTTTGAACTTATATTTTCCAAGTAATGGGAGATATCTTTTTAGAAATTTATCTAATAAGGTCTACTTAAAGGGCAAGTAGAGTTCAAGTGGGGGGATATTTGATAACATCAAATAGCCCTAAATATTAAGTTTCAATTTCCCCCGTTAATGCTCGTATTTTATATCATTTATATGGATTTACGCTTGTTTTCCTCTATATTTCACTTTCAGGTAATTTACGAGCATTGGAGCTAAAGAGACACGTATTTGGAGAGTTTATTGAAGATATATGATAGTATGCCCAATATGAAGTAATGACGACGTAACTCCTCTCTCACATTACCGTAACAAAAGCGTAACTCGAAGACCAACTCAACGGATATTACTACGTAACTCTCTCTTAGGATTACGCCGTAACTAATTAGGTCAAATGATGTTCCACGCAATGCAATCACGCCCATAACTCTTTCAACGCTTACTTACTTAATCATGATTTTTTAACGTATATTGAAGATACGGCGTAACTCATTCTATGTGTTACGCCGTAACCAGCTTTATCTAGAGCATTATTACGGATTTATATAGGTTACGGCGTAACTCTCAACTTAAGTTACGTCGTAACTAGACCTGGCCTATAAATACCAGCCCTAAATTATGCATTTCACATCATTCACTCCACACACAGAGAAGAGAACGTGAGTAGGGGACTGAAGGTAGATCTTGAGGAGCATACGAAGCCATCTCCAAGGGAGAAATCACTCCCTAACGATAAGCATTAGTGATTTATCATTTCTTTTACTTGCAATTCATGTATTTCATTATGTCAAACGTTGAATTGATTATTTCAAGAATATGATCACTAAGAACATCCGTGCTAGCCTAGTTATGATTCCTTAATTGTTATGTTTATGTTTACATTGCTTCCGTATAATTGTTTCTAGTGTATGCATGCATAGTTTGTTGGTAGCTACCCTTGTTTCATAGTTTTGAATGACGGTAGGTGTCTAGTTGCTAGAGAATTGACCAACCGACCCTAAGTAGGTAGATCGAGCGGGAAGGGTAAGAATCGACCAACCGACGACCCTTCTTTGCTTGTGCGAACCGACCAATTGATCACCGCCATTTGGATGAACTTAAGAAGTTAGGGATGAGTGTCTAAGATGCTAGCGCCGGCACTCATTATTATGAATCTTGCATGTAGCGGTACTTAATGACTTGGCTTAGGGACTAAAAACAACTGGACTTTCAAGGTAGTAGCTTGATCTCCGATGGAAACCTTTGTCGATAGGTTAGACTAACCGACCAAATGTTGTCCTAGAGACCTAAACCCCACTTGAAGAAATTAGAAGTAATTAGAAGTTAACATAGCATGATATGATGAGTAACTAGGTTAGCACACTTCTCCTCTATTGATCACAACCCTTGCCTTTATTTGATTTCTTGTTTTATTAGTTTATTAATTATTTCCACCTTAAAACCAATTAAAAAAAAGGACACCTAGACTTAATTAGAATCCGCTCACATAGCTCTTGGGATGACCTCGGTTTTACCAATTACTACACTACACACGATCAGGTATACTGCCCGTTAGTGCATAAGGTAGACCATAGGTAAACGAGACACTTATAAATATTAAAAACTGGTCAGTAAAACCTACATCAGATTCCTAATACACAATGCACATGTTGAGGGAGAGCATTTCTAAAAGATCAAAAACAATTAAGGTACAAAATTCTTGGATTTTATATCACAAGTACCTTGATTGATTTTCCAATGGTTTTCATTTTCTTTCAAGGTGGAAAGAACTATACCAAAAAGACCGACCATTTTACTTTATGCATTGGAGTTATAAGGATGGTAAGGTTAGGTATTAGTTCCCACGATCCCGCCTAAGACGGAGGGATCTACCCAGGGACACTAGATAGTGTAGAAGTCCTTAGGTATGATGGAAAAAAGGAGAAAAGTGAGAATAAGGGAAGAGTGCAGACTGAGATAGAGCTAAAATTGGAATAAACCCAACAAGGTTCTAGTAATGAAATCTTGGTAAGCACTGTAGGGGTTGAAGAATGAAAAACAAATGAAATAAGAAAAGGGTGAAAAGAAATAGCCCTCCAATAATTCAACCTTAGGGCAGAAACCGGGTTCAATACATATGCTACTGGTGGTTACTAAGGTAATGCTGGTATTGAAGACAAGACGTCATGGACCCAAAGGAAGCACTACACTAAACTTCCCAATCTACTCAAGTTCTCTTAAAAGGACTTGTTTCATTCTCACGGGAACCTACATAATCTATTAACTTTCTTAGAGATGGTTGATATTGAAGAAGGAGACCTCCCTAGTCTCCGATTAGGAAACCAAAGTGCACTATAGAGTCTAGAGCCAAGAAATCATCCACAAAATCTCATTAGACACACAATCAATGAAGACTTGTTGTTTCACATAATGTGGAAAGTAAGAAAATATATATTGAGAGTCGTACGCATTATCCTTGTGGTAATTGCCAGAACATCCGAGTGATATGTAAAGTATTCACGATGAAGATGGAAATCCTTCTAGAGCCAACATCAAACAAACTCTTGGTGGGTGACATGTGAGATCCATCATGGATCAAACTTGTGACAACTGGATAGAAACGATGGGGCGTTTCACTCTTGAATCAACCTTGGTCCAGGAAATGGTTTGACGGATACCTTTGAATGACCATTCGATGTGTTCAAACAATTATTTTCTCAATCGCATTGAATGTCTATTAATTTTCCAAAATAAAAGGGTATTTTATGATTGAAAATTAATCTTTCTCATAAAACCTTTGTCGTATTGCAAAACTCTTTCTCTTAAGCAATACGCGATTCTTTTTCAAATCAATTTTTCATCAATTAATGAATCTCAATTTGTTGGTTCACTCACTCCGTGTTGTCTACTTTGGGACGCTTTGGTTTGAGAATGGCTAGATCAAGTCGCAAAACCCCGTCAAGGAGATTCTTAGGAATTCTACCCGATCACAAAGCGATTTATATCGATCAACGGGAACCGTAGTTCTTACAATCGTATTAAATGAAAGTGAACAAAGACACTTTCATGTGTTTTATTTCTAATCGTTGTTTGCGGGAACATCGACGCTTGCGGTGATCGTAATTGAGAAGTCAATCCATAACCGCATGCTCACACATAACACACACGCTCAAAAAATCATGACAAGTGCACATCTACACTCTTTGTCGTGATATCATCATGAGACATTTGCTTTAACTCTTATACCATCATGTTATGCTTCCGCCACGCTAATTCGAATATCATGATCAAAAGAAGCTCCCGCACTGATGAAAAGATGTCATGATCCAATAATGTGAGCATGTCGGTCCAAATTCACAAACATCACATGAAGGCAACACAACTAAGGATGAGTCAAGAGATTTATCGGGCTAATGATCTCAAGAAGGCTCAAATAATAACCAATCAGTGGATCAGTTAAAGACCTCCACATGAAGTACAAAACATGCGGAATATGAAGAATCAAATATTACGAGCTACAGAGCAAAGAACTTAATCAAGAATCCAAGAACACAAAAAATGTAATAACTGTTTGTAATTGAGGTGACCTCCCTTAGGGGGAGATTGTTGGTATTTAGAAAATCCAGTAGCTAAAGACTCGGTCAGCTCAAGTATATGTAATCATTATAAAGCTCGTATAGTTATAGTTAGTAGTTAGTTAAGTAACACTGTGGAGGACGGACAGGTCTTTACCCACTGTATGCCTGATCCACAGCCCGTAGGTGGCGTATATTGTAAGACACTATAAATACCCTTTGCTTAGCAAGGCAAAGGGTTGGAGCTCATAATTCATTTTTCTTTACACACTAGAAGTTCCCATTCTCCACTTTCTCTCTCTAGAAACTCATATTGAATTCGACCCATAGTGATTGTGCTTGTGTGTTTATGAAAACCAATATGTTACACTCATGACACCTCCATCAAGCATGAATCATGATCACAATCATCACCTCCACCAACACAAGAAAACCAAATCAACTACAAAATTGGTTAAGAAGAAGGTCGACACTCAGGTGTCTTGTGTTAAATCCAAAATTCGTAAAATTGTGCACCACTCGGACAAGAAAACAAAACCGTCTTCAAGAACAAGTTAACACACTGTCCGAAGTGGTCACTGATCTTACAACACAGGTGTCTACTTTTCAAGACCAAAGAGAAGCTATTCAAGAGTTCTTCTCTCGGGTTGTTCAAGGTCAAATGAATGAGCAAACCTAGAACTACACTTATGCATTTCTCTCTTAAAAGGTTCCTAGAGTCACTAGAGAACTCTTCAAGAAGCAACCGCAGCCCGTGATCACACATGGTTAAGCATATCATCACTACTACATTGCTGGTTATGGAAACTAAGGCGGTCAAGCCCCCACAAGCTTCGAGGAAGATTTAATTGCGCATCTAGTGACTAAAGTGGCCGATAGAGCTCCATCTTTCACCAAGGAAGATGACCAACTCTATGATCTTCTTTTGTTCGACAACTCCGTTACATCATGCAAGGAAGATGCGGGACCGACAAACGACCGAGGAATGATGACGACAAGGATGAGGATCCAAATGCTAAAAGACGTAAGAAAATTGTTGGATCGTCATCAACCATGCCACCACAACCATCTGATCCACCAAAGGACTCAGAATCCACACCACCAATGGAGAAAACTGGTGATCACTTTGCCTATTCCGGTGGTGAGGATTATGAGATACCAGAGACCCAACCGGAGCCATAAACGGAACATCAACCTACGCCTTAACCATCACCAAGACCTGAATCATCCTCCATAAAGAAAGAAAAGAAACCTTTTTTTGTCTCCCAGTTAGACAACGACACTACAGAGGAGTATGAATGGTTTAATAACTTGCAGAGGCGAACCACCTCTCGATGAAGGCCAAGAGCCCGTGGATGGTCTCACTTTGAACAGTCCAAATATCGAAAAGTCGGTTCAACATAAAGAAGATGACCAAGAAGGAACTTTGCGGATCAAGAATGATGCTTTCAAATTACTTAACGAAGATCGGGAAACGCAATTGAGCTAGAATACCACTTGGAGAACATTGCCCGTGCAATGTCCAACAACAATGACTGGCTTAATCTGGAATCCAATATTGATCACTCCACAAACGAACATGGACCCTACTACACTGACTGGACTAAGCCACTACCTACGATTGGCAGACCCGAACAACCCAAGATCCCTTTCAGATTTTTCTTCAACAACGACCTAGAGTTTCTACAACACGGAAGTAACATAAGCAAGAAGTATGCTACATCCCTCACATTCAACATACCGGTTGCCTCATTCTCCACCAACAAAGCTATCGACGAAGACGCCACCAACTTGTTTGTAGACAAAGTAGTGGAGTACGACAAACATGCTTTGTTTGAGATTCATCATTGGCCAGAAAGGTAAAGACTTTTCTACAGGAGCAACAGAGTCGGTAAGTCAAGCACGGATGTGAATAATGATCAAAGGATAGTTGCTATCATGTTTGTCAAAATGGCTACCAAGTGGGATTAATCCTTCTTGACCAAGATCATTGTTAAAAGACAAGATGAAAAGGAGTATGAGTTCTCCAAAGCTGACTTTCCCGAATTGTCTCTCAATGACATCAAGACATGTATCTCCTCAAGGTACAAGGAAGGATGCGCCGCTCGACAGAATTCAAATTAAGTACATCACTGCACTCCTTGTATTCATCCGCGAATTATCCAAGAATGTGTTGAAGATCTCCAGCTCGGGTTCGAACTCGTACTACCGGTAGCGCGAATGGATACGATGATGCTACTAACATTGATGCCGCGTTGCTAATGCTCTCAACACTCTTTTCCCGTGTCTTACTACACCGAGATGATGGAACAGTGATCAACAACATCCGTAATCGATCGGTGCTTGGTAGTGGTGGAGGAAATCAACCATGTGCATTCACACTTGGCTCGAGCGCTTGGCAAGCTCAAGCCTCTTTCTTTAGCACCGCCGCTACTCCCATCGAGGCCGAGGACCGGATCACCATATTGAGAAGTCGCTTTGAAGTATTGGGTTGTGGAGACGAGTTTAAGACTCGTTTCACGCATTTAAGTTGGAAGGTGATGCTTTGAATTGGTGGAAGGCACTCAAACAGCACGAGGAGGAGATGCTTTTGTTGTTATTGTACTTGGACCGAGTTTCGGACTATCTTCTATAACCGTTACTTCCCCGATGTCGAATGTTAAGGTATGAGAGGATTATCATGAATCTACCGGTTTGATCATGAGAACTCCAATGAGTACATGAGTAGATTTATGAGGTCGGTAAGTTTTGTGGAACGAATGTCGGAGATGGTAGGCGCCAAGCTAAACACTTCAAGTGGGATTGAAGAAGTGGGTGTTGGACCGATCGCTAACACCGAGTACGAGGATGTGTCACCGCAATGACGCACTCGTAACATTGAGATCTTTCATGAGGATTCGGGTTCCAACAAGCGTAATCGCTGATGGTGATCGGATTCAAGGTAGGACTCAAAGTAATGATTATAAGGGAAATTCGGCAGGAGTTATGATTCGAGGGTCAAGTGGATAGGAGTTATGATCACGGGGTCGGCCAGAAGGAATGTGGACTCTAGCGCCCGAGGCGAGGAATCAGGATAGCAGAGTCACGGTAAGAATGGAAATGATCGTCGTAATCAAGGTAATAATAACCGCCACAACAAGGATCGATCCGCTCGAGGATCAAATCGTGGTCGTGCTTCAGATCTTCGTCGAGAAAGGACAACAAGTTTTGCCTCCCCACCTATCTATACTACTTGTGGAAAGGCTCATCCGGGACCGTGTTTTAAGGCCACTGGTGGATGTTTCTCTTGTGGTTCCACCACTCACAAGATCAAGGATTGCCCTAAGAGGAACCCGTGATTCATGGAAACTACATCAAGCCGCCACCTACCACCGGACGTGTTTATGCTACTACTCGAATCGAGCAGTAGCGCACTTCGTGTACCATTACGGGCACTCTTTTCATTGATGATTTTTCTGTTTTCGCTTTATTTGACACCGGTGCCACACACTCCATTATATCCGCCACATTTGCTAAGAAACTTAATATGAAGCCCAAACCTCTAACGAATCACTTATCGATATCTCACGCCTATGAAAACCACATGATCATTGATCATAAACGCGGCGTGTCCTCTTCGCTTTGATGATCGATTCGCCTCGCAAATCTGATCCCCCGATATGGTCGACTTTGATATCATTCTAGGCATGGATTGGTTGGCTTATCATAGAGCTTCCATCGATCGCTATGCTAGAACCGTGATCTTTGTAGACATAAAACATCCCGAATTTGTTTATTATGGTTCTCAACCTCTCAAATTTGTTAAGCTCATTTCCGCCATGAAGGCACGGACTATGATTGCTCATGGGTGCCAAGGTTTTCCGGCATCCTAAGGACACATCTTTGGAGAGTCCCGACATTGAAAACCTTTCGTTGTTTGTGAATTCACCGACGCTTTTCCCGATGAACTTCCCGGTCTTCCCTAACTAGAGAAGTTGAGTTTAGCATTGAGTTAATTCTCGGTGTCGAACCGATTACGAAAGCTCCGTATCGTATGGCACCGAGAATCAAGGAGTTGAAGGAACACCGCAAGAGATGATAGAAAATGGATTTATTCGACCCAAGTTTCTCCATGGGCGCACTGCTTTATTTGTGAAGAAGAAGGATGGAAGCACGCGTCTATGTATCGACTACCGTGAACTCAACCAGACATTATTCGTAATCGTTATCCTCTTCACGATAGATGATTTGTTTGATCAACTGCAAGGAGCTAAGTTCTTTTCTAAGATTGATCCGAGATCCGTTATCATCGCCACGTGTGAGGAGCAAGATGTTCCTAAGATCGCGTTACGTACTGTGATATGGTCATTATGAATTTCTCGTTATGCCTTTCGGCTCGACAAATGCGCTGCGGTATTTATGGACCTAATGAATCGTGTTTTCCATGAGTTCCTCGACAAGTTTGTTATTGTTTTCATCGACGACATTTTAGTTTACTCCAAGTCTCAAGAAGAGCATGAACAACATCTCCTGATAGTTTTGGAGATTTTGAGGTTAAGAAGTTGTACGCCAAATTTTGAAGTGTGAATTTTGGTTAAGACAAGTCGCGCTCCTTGGTCATATTGTATCTCACGATGGTATCACCATGGATCCGCTCTAAAGTTGAGGCTATCACTAAATGGCCAAGACCTACGACGAAGTGATCGGGTTAGAGTTTTCTAGGACTTCTTTGGTTACTACCGACGCTTTGTAGAAGGTTTCTCTCGATTAGCTTTGCCCCTAACCCAACCGATGATAAAAGGTGAAAAGTTCGATGGACGGATGAATGAGAAAGAGTTTTGAGGAGTTGAAATGGAGATTGGTGTCCGCCTCCTATTTTGACTCTTCCATCCGGTTCTCGAGGATTTCAAATTTATAGTGATGCATCTAAGAAAGGACTAGGCTGTGTTTTGATGCAACATGGAAAGGTGATAGCTTACGCTTCAAGGCAACTAAAACCTTACGAGGAGAACTACCCAACTCATGACCTTGAGTTAGCTGATGTGGTGTTCGCGTTGAAGATCTGGAGACATTACTTGTATGGAGAGACGTGTGATATTTTCATCGACCATAAGAGTCTCAAGTATATTTTCACCGTATGAACTTAACATGAGACAAAGAAGATGGTTAGAACTTCTAAGGATTATGACACCAACATTCAAGACCATCCGTGTAAGGTTAATGTAATTGCCGACGCACTTAGCCGAAATCGTGTATTCTTGCAAGTATTGAGATTGAATCTAAGATTCTTCGTTGACTTAGAGCGCTTGGATGTCGAGTTGCGCGACAAGGTTTTGATGGATACGGCTAGTATGAAGGTGGAGTCGAACCTTATATCGCAAATTAAAGAAGCTCGAAAGATGATGGTGAGTGCGGGTCGTGGCGCAAAAATGTTGAAGAAGGCAAGCACGGAGTTTAAGGTTGATGATGATGGAATTGTATGGTATGAAGATAGGCTTTGTGTTCCCAATGATCGTGTACTTTGAGAAAGTTATGACCAAGCTCATAGTTCTCTTTTCACTATCCATCCCGGTTCTACCAAGATGTATAGGATTTGAAACAAGATTTCGTGGAATGGCATGAAGCAAGATGTGGCGACGTTTGTGTCGAAGTGTATGATTTGTCGGCAGGTTAAGATTGAACATCAAAGGGCTAGTGGACCGTTACGACCATTGGATATTCCGACATGGAAGTGGGATAAGATATCTATGGATTTTGTAACCGGACTACCTCTTACTCGGAAGAAGCATGATGCGATTTGGGTAGTTGTTGATCGATTAACCAAATCGCTCATTTCTTACCAATCCGAAAGGATTATGGTATTGGTAGATTGGCGAGATTTTTCAAAGAAGAGATAGTTAGACTTCATGGTACTCCGGCATCTATTGTGTCCGATAGGGATCCGCTTACTTCGCTTTCGAAAGGTTTGCAAAAGCTTGGGGTACTCGACTTAATTTTAGTATGGCATTTCATCCTCAAATGATGGTCACCGTAGAGGACTATTCGGACCTTAGAGGACATGCTAAGGGCTTGTGCTTTAGAATGGACCGGCACCGGGATGAATATTTGTGTTTAGTAGAGTTTGCATACAACAACAACAGCATGCTAGCATTAAGGCAAAGACCATTTGAACTTACGTATGGAAGAAAATGTAGAGCACCTACTTGTTGGGATGAAGTAGGTGAACGCTAATTGAAGGTCCGGAAATGATTGAGATCACTAATGAGAAAGTAGTCATGCTAGAGAAAAGTTGAAGGAGGCTAGGTCTCGCCGAAAGTTATGCCGACAAGCATCGTCGTGATTTAGAATTTCGAGTTGAGATCGTGTATTTTGAAAGTCTCGCCGCTTAGAGGTGTGAAACGCTTTGGAATCAAGGGCAAGCTCGGTCCTCGATTCATCGGTCCGCTTGAAATTCCGAGCGATAGAGAAGTTTCATATCGGTTAGCACTTCCGCCTCGCTATCGCATGTTCATGACGCTTTCCATGTATCACTCCTAAGTGGATACAACTATCATCCGTTACACGTTGCTTCTATCCGCTCGATCAAATTCAATCCGATATGTCTTTATCTCAAGAACCGAAGCTATTTTAGAAAGACAAGAAAGAGTCATGAGAAATAAAGTCATCCTGCTCGTTAAGATTCTTTGAAAATCACCCGGAGCGCGAGGCTACTTGGGAAACCGAAGAGTCGATGCGAGCTAGTTATCCTCATTTCTTTGAATAGTTTGGTATGTTCTCATTTCGCTTTGCTTGTTTCATTTCAATTTTCGAGGACGAAAATTCTTCTTTGTAGGGGAAGAATTGTAAAACCCGAAAATCTAAAACATAGATAAAGACTAAAATACCTCGAAATCAAAAATTATAAAATACGAAAATACGTTAATAATCATTTAACGAAATTAAAACTAATTTACTTAATAATTAAAACTTAACGAATGTGTGTACGTGATCGATTTTGTACGACGAAGATTTAAACGTCTCGCGTAAAAGTTTGGGCCTCGCCATTTGTTTGATTTTGATCCGATGGGCTCGCTTTTCTTTTGCCAAGCCGAGATTCCAAGAAGCCATAAGGGGCGCTTGTTTTGTGTGTTGTTGGGCCAAGCCGAAACCAAGCCCTCCTCAAAAGCCCTAACTAAAAATTTATACCACCTATAAAAATACATTTACAAGAAATTGAAACCCTAGTTTTGTTGCTCTCTTTCTTTTATTCCCATTCGCCGAACCCTAGTTTTGTGGTGTCGAGATTTTGCTTCAACCAAGCTAAGGTATAACAATGTTTATTAGTCTTCTTTCGTTACACCTTACGTTAATATGTTGTGATATATTTTGTTTAGTCGAGTTTTGTGTTTTCTTTTTGTGATCGAGCCGTGTGAACCAAACAAAGACAAACCATAACGAATTGAACCTTGTAATGTTAAGAAAACATGTATGTAATACGTAATAATTGAATCGGATCATAGATATATGTTGAGCCATAGGACCAACCCCATATGCATGTGAACCTAACCATGTATATGTAATATATTCGCCTAGGTATAAACATGCAAACGCGAGTATGTATTGTACGTAGATGAGCTAGAGTTTATGTGAAACCTATTAGCCGAAACCCTAAGTGTTAGCCGAACCATATAAGAGTTTTAAAGTGTGTTTAATAAGTAAAGGTCATGTAAACCTAAACCCTAGAACATAATGAGAGTCGATTAGGTTTGAAGCTAAGAGTGTTAATTAGTTATTTCATGTGAAGTTATGACTTTAAACTATTTTCACATTTAACCCTAAACTTTAATAAATGACATAATGAACCCTAATCTACGATATTAATTATAAAACATTTAAGTCTCATTAAATTATAAAACCCTAAAGTATGAAGATCATTGAATACACTAAGTATAAACACCAAATATTAAAAGATCATTTCTAGCGATTATGGAATCATAAATAACATGGACGCATCGTTAATGTGTATAGGTTCGAGAAGAAGGAGTAATCCTTTGCTTTCCGTATTTCTACTTTTCGATCATTTGCTTTGGAATAAGGCATGATATTCGACCTTTTCAAGAAGGTTCCTTTAACGTTTTCTTTCGTTAGCTTTTGTATTAGGGTTTCCTAAGCCTTTGCTATGAACCCCATTTTGTTTTGTTGAGTCGTTGTTTATCCGAACTCGATTTACAATTATGAAACATCCGATTTTGAACTATATGATATGAAAACTCGATTTTGGAAATATGAATGATCTTCGATAAAATATGATCTGTGTCGGTTATGACATTCGATTGACCTAAGATAGTTTGACACCGAGCCAAATATTTCACTAGTCATGGGGTTCCATGTCCGTATCGTTGATGCACCTCTCGATATGACTCTAGGGGCGTGAGAGTGATGTTCGCCACGCCTCGTGATGGTGGAGCATATTTTGTATATGTAGGAAGGGCGATGGATGCATCCTAGATCCGTTATCTCGTTATCTCGTTATATGTTATCTCGATGATTGATGATGCGCATGCACGCCCTTCATAACTCGTAGGTCTCCCCACAAAATGTTGCCTTACGAGAAATGTTGCCTTATGAGAATATGATTATGATCCGATATTTGTTTCGGGCTCGTGGTAGTTAACTATAAACTTTATTTGAAAATTCGATTTATACTTTGAAAATGATTATGATTTTGCTATCTTTTGTTCACTATATTTCATATTCGATATCGTTTAGTATTCGCTTTGCTTTCATATCTGCTCACCGGCTTTTGAAGCTCACCGCATTTTCTTTCTTCCGCGGTGTATCTAAGCATTGGGTCGGGTTTTGCTTTGGGATGAGTGCATGAGTGGACTTACCTTAGAGATTTTTAGCTTTGATCTTATGATGCCATTTAAGACTTATTATTTTATATTTTGCTCGGGTTATTTTTCCACTGACCTATGTATTGAAGTCGTTTTGACTTGAATTATTTCAAGATTTATGTTAAGACTTCTTTTGGATATTTATGTTTGCTTTGATATGACACCATTATTTGTGATTCCTTTACCCTTGTCGGCCCAAGGGCATTCTGATGGGTCATGGGTCTTGGATATTACCCATCCTATTAAACTATTACAACAAATGAATATTACAACATTCTATGTAAATGATTAAATGTAAGTACTTTACGAAAATAACATGTATTCTTATAATTTTACTTATGATAACTTTATATTTGTTATCAACAAAACACAAAGAGATCGTTAAATATGAATAAACGTTTTTACGGTTTATTTGTATTAACAAGTCCCAATAGCTAGGAAATCAAGAAGAGAAGGTCTCGTATCATCACATTAGGTTTAATCATTTAATTTGCATATCGATTTCATCATGATTTCTATTTAATCTTGTTTGAATTACCTTTTTGTACTTTTACATACATTATGGGCTAATACCTTTTGGTGGTATCCATGTTATGAACATTACATGATTGTTATTTCCGTTTATTAAGATTTAATATTTAATATTGTTTAGTTTATGTGTTTATCATTCATTACGTGCTTGCTTATATGTTTGAGTATTTTACGTCTAAATATTATGTTGACCAAGTGGCTAATTAGATGTATAATACAAGGACACTTAAGTTATCATAGTGCTCTTCAATAAAGTGACCGCATGAGAAGAGTAGGTATCACATGGACCAAGTGGATACCATAGGTAAATCACATAGATTAGGTGACACAACTTATTGCATGCTTGTAATTGAGTAGATACCTGAACCAAATGGTCAACAAGATTACATGTATAGAGGTTAGATACATGGACCAATTGGTCTAGTCTAAGTTAGATAGGAGTATGGAGGTATTACCTAGACCAAAAGAATATTTTCTATACATTCTGAAGTCACCAATACTTTACAATTACATTATTGCACTAATAAACGGATAACTAAAATGTAATAGGAGTAAAATGGCTAGCACTACTTTCTCTTATTCGATCACAACACACATAGAATAATTTAGTTTAATTTACTTTTCTTTTCTTAGTAGTTATAATTAACATAAAATCAAACCCCCTTTTTAAATCAGTAAAATACACTAGGTTAATTCTAAGCAACAATATTCCTGAGATCAACCTCTTACTTACCCCACTGGCTACATCTGATCGGGTACACTGCCCGTTAAAGTGTGTCCTTAGGTATAAGTCCGGCAAAATATAAATTTAAAACTTGTATAAAAATACCTACAACGAACACACATCAACAACGATCCCTTATTTGAATACGTCAGATACAATAAATAATGTGTCCTCCAAGTCTTCAAAATAGTAGCTAGTCAATGTGTGACCCAAGCTCGATACGGCGTATCCCCATATTTGGATAAGTTGTATTCCTCTAAATACGCATATGGTTAGGTTTGACTTGGCTTATATATGACATATCCCATAACCCGGTGATGTGATCAAATAAGTACTATCTTTATACATCATTTATCCTGAATATATTTCTCATAGTCTATCATATTATATAAGAATAGTTACTTAAATGTTTAATTTTGTAATTCTTAGTGTTTATGGAGCAATTATGGAAAAGGAGCACATTTCCACATCATTTGGATCATCAATGAAGAAGTTAAAGAAATACAAGCTGAGCTAACACATAATGCGGTGTATCAATGCTAATTGGATACGTCGTATCTTCATACTTACAAGAAATCAAGACCTTTCCGGACTGTGAAGAATACGGCGTATTCCCATTTAAACATACGTTGTATATGAAACTTGGTCTATAGATGAAGTACTAAAATCAACAGATGAATACGGAATATTCAACCTCGGTGATATGCCTTATATGGAGGATTAGATTTTGAAGAACCAAGACAGGAACAGAAGTTCTCAATACCATTGACCACTTAGGCAAGTTTGATGGAAAATCTGAAAGTGGATATCTGGTTGGCTACTCATTGAATAGTAAAGCCTTTAGAGTTTATAATTCTAGAACCAGAAGGATAGAGGAGAATCTGCACATATAGTTTCTTGAGGACAAACCTAGTGTAGAGGGGCAAGGACCAAAATGGCTTTTTGATATTGATTTGCTAATAGAATCTATGGACTATGTACTATCATTGTTGCAGGAGAAAATCAAAGTCCTGATGCAGATTCTGATGATGATGATGGTGACGACTGTGTCCTATTGCCCATTTAGAAGGACAACTCAGTTGGAAGCACTTCTTCAGGGGAGGCATACAAAGATAATGATCAGCCTCAAAAGTCTAATTCTAATGATGAAGGGGATGTAACCAATACTGATGACACAGTGATAGAACCTCAAGTGATCAGTACTAATGTGGTTAATACTGATAAGCCACATATTAGTAGTGATGAGCCAGAAATTAGTACCGATGGTCCTCATTCTATTTCATCAGTTAATACAGAGGTTCCTGATCCCTATGGTGAAGCTGATGAGATTGATTTTACTAATATAGCTTCATCTTATGCTGTTCCTACTACACCTCACAGAAGAATCAATCAAGATCATCCCTTGGAAAATATTATTGGGGATGTCAATGCTGAAAGAACTACAAGATCTAAAGTTCAGCCTAGTGAGACTGGATTCTTTAATGCCATTTATGAAGAAAGGATCCATGGGGACACTCAAAAATGTCTCTTTGCTTGTTTTGTTTCACAGGCAGAACCAAAAAAAGTCTACAAAGCTCTTGAAGATGAAGCATGGTTAGAAGCAATGCAAGAGGAGCTTCTCCAGTTCAAACTTCAATATGTATGGGTTCTTGTGGATCTTCCTGATGGCAAGAGAGCTACTGGCACTAAATGCGTTTTCAGAAACAATAAAGATGAAAGAGGTGTTGTAATAAGGAACAAGGCTAGATCGGTGGCTCAAGGTATACACAATGTAGCGGATTGATTATGAAGAGGTCTTTGCCCAAAGGGCAAGGATTGAAGCTATAAGATTATTCCTGCCTTTGCATCATACAAAGACTTCACAAGATACCGTATGGATGTGAAGAGTGCTTTCCTCTATGGAAAGATTGAGAGGAAGTTTATGTCTCACAACCTCCGTGCTTTGAAGATCCCAACTTTCCCGACAAAATATACAGGTTCAAAAGGCACTCTATGGTTTGCATCAGCCCCAAGAGCTTGGTATGAAACTTAGCCAAGTATCTTTTGGGAATGGCTTGTAAGAGGGAAGATTGATCGACTCTATTCATCAAGAAGAGTTGACGGCCAAGACGAAACCCTAATGGCGACCACCAACAAGGCCATAGCTTAAAGAGGACGCCGCGCATTTTGTAACACTATATAGAATCCGAATTTTTCGCTTTTTGAGGAGGTAGTTTTGTGGAGTAAAACCTAAACCGAACCAAGGTCATCTTGTACAAAGGTCTTAGGTTCCATACCTATTTTACAAAAAGATAAGTGTTTTACTTCATTAATTCAATTATGTCTTCAATTGTTTGTGTGTATGCTTGCATGTTCTCCATGTACGGCTAATTTATTTGTGTGTTTGCTTAGATATATGAAACCTAGTTATTAAATATTGATTGGTATTCTCTTATCTTAATTGTGATTAACCTAGTATTGCGATAGGTCATTCGTTGTGTTATTAATGCTTGATTAGTCTTTGTTGAACCTTAGCTTATAGTTACTAGTGGAATTGTAGGCTAAATATCCAAAGATAACCTTAGTGTTAAGTTTATGAATCCTAGAGATTTCTTAGTCATTAACCTTTGGTAGCTTCAAAGAGTTAGGGATAAACGATACCCATTTAATTTTAGAAACACAACGCAGTTAAGAATAAGGACGACAATTCAACCATCAATAGAGATAACTAGGAGTAATAACATCTAAGTAAACACATTCTTAATCATCATAAGAGCACAAACAATAGACATAGACTACACTCACCTTAGTTTAGATAATTATATAATTAGATAAGTAGAGTAATCGGTAGAAATACCAACCCCCAAATCCAAACCCCGAGATTCGTACCTTTTAATTTTCTAAAAAACATAAAAAAGATGAAAAATAATCTTCCTCAACCCCAACCTTAGCGTAGTAATTTCTCACTAGCATTCCTATTCCCCTATAGAACGATATCAATTCCCAAAGCTTACCCTAATACTACACTACAATGATTAGGTTCACTGCCTAGGGTGTTGAAAAACTTGCTCAATGAAAAGGAAGTTCCTTTGGCCCCCGAACGCGCGTTGTACGCGTATCAAGCATCCAAGGCAACTACACGTTTACAAGCTAAGTGTTCTAGATCCAAGGTTTGGGACTTCACATTCAGTTTACATAACAATTTTGTCTATGGATTCGTTATGTTTACTTTTGATGTATATTGTATCATTTTAACTGAGATTATGGTTATTATGTTGATTTGATTCATTTACTTGATTTACTGCATTTTGTTAGATATTATATATGTCTATCTTGCTCATTTTGCTTGTTTACTTGCTTGAAGTATGTTGGCTATTGTCTAAATTATAGGTTATTGATGCATTTCTTTGATCTATGATCTGTATCATAATGGTTCGTATGCGTGATAACATAGGTTTACGGTGGTTGCCATTAGGACTAAAGGCCAACCATATCCCTAGATTAGTCAATATAGGACTAAGGAAAGTAAGTTAGTGCGGGAACTCTTATAGATGCCCATTCTCAAGAGTTTAGGTAGTCATACTCCATTTGACTACTAAGACAGATTATATTTAATAGTTGAAAGACTTTATGCGTGTTTGATGCTTATTAACATGTGACCATCAGGTTATGGGCGAATATCCATAGGGCTAAGTATTCATGACCATCTGGCTTAGTCTATCATATATAGAAATATATTCACAAGGCCGAATCCATGCTCCTCGAGTCTTAGTCTATATTTCCTTACTCACCAACGGAAGTAGCATTAGATCATTGCATTTGTAGACGAATCATTAAGACTTGATATGATGAACTTGGCTAACCCATTCTTCTATCATCGACCACAACCTATCGCTTAGTATAATTATTTTATTTGCGTTTTTAGTTTAGTAAAATCAAACTTTGCCACTCTATCAGGCTGAACGCCTTGCATTATTAGAATAGATAATTAGAATACATTTAGTTTAGCTTTAGTTCACTCACTCCTTGTGAATGACCCATGCTTACCATTCACTATTAACATCTAACTAGGTACACTGCCCATGTATTTCTTGATTTCAACAAGTTGTTGAATATGGAGTATCCCCAATATCATGGATATGCCGTATTCATCTTTTGTAGCAATGTTTTCTTCAATTTTACTTCATGTTGTGCCACTTTCCGTGTTGTTTCTTCGTTAGCTCTAGATTTACAAAAGATAAGAAATAATACTAATTAAGTAACAATTCTCACACAAAAACATAGTAAATGAACAAAAATATGTACATAATAATAATAATAATAATAATAATAATAATAATAATAATAATAATAATAATAATAATAATAATAATAATAATAATAATAATAATAATAATAATAATAATAATAATAATAATAATAATAATAATAATAATAATAATAATAATAATAATAATAATAATAATAATAATAATAATAATAATAATAATAATAATAATAATAATAATAATAATAATAATAATAATAATAATAATAATAATAATAATAATAATAATAATAATAATAATAATAATAATAATAATAATAATAATAATAATAATAATAATAATAATAATAATAATAATAATAATAATAATAATAATAATAATAATAATAATAATAATAATAATAATAATAATAATAATAATAATAATAATAATAATAATAATAATAATAATAATAATAATAATAATAATAATAATAATAATAATAATAATAATAATAATAATAATAATAATAATAATAATAATAATAATAATAATAATAATAATAATAATAATAATAATAATAATAATAATAATAATAATAATAATAATAATAATAATAATAATAATAATAATAATAATAATAATAATAATAATAATAATAATAATAATAATAATAATAATAATAATAATAATAATAATAATAATAATAATAATAATAATAATAATAATAATAATAATAATAATAATAATAATAATAATAATAATAATAATAATAATAATAATAATAATAATAATAATAATAATAATAATAATAATAATAATAATAATAATAATAATAATAATAATAATAATAATAATAATAATAATAATAATAATAATAATAATAATAATAATAATAATAATAATAATAATAATAATAATAATAATAATAATAATAATAATAATAATAATAATAATAATAATAATAATAATAATAATAATAATAATAATAATAATAATAATAATAATAATAATAATAACAATAATAATAATAATAATAATAATAATAATAATAATAATAATAATAATAATAATAATCAATAATAATAATAATAATAATAATAATAATAATAATAATAATAATAATAATAATAATAATAATAATAATAATAATAATAATAATAATAATAATAATAATAATAATAATAATAATAATAATAATAATAATAATAATAATAATAATAATAATAATAATAATAATAATAATAATAATAATAATAACAATAATAATAATAATAATAATAATAATAATAATAATAATAATAATAATAATAATAATAATAATAATAATAATAATAATAATAATAATAATAATAATAATAATAATAATAATAATAATAATAATAATAATAATAATAATAATAATAATAATAATAATAATAATAATAATAATAATAATAATAATAATAATAATAATAATAATAATAATAATAATAATAATAATAATAATAATAATAATAATAATAATAATAATAATAATAATAATAACAATAATAATAATAATAATAATAATAATAATAATAATAATAATAATAATAATAATAATAATAATAATAATAATAATAATAATAATAATAATAATAATAATAATAATAATAATAATAATAATAATAATAATAATAATAATAATAATAATAATAATAATAATAATAATAATAATAATAATAATAATAATAATAATAATAATAATAATAATAATAATAATAATAATAATAATAATAATAATAATAATAATAATAATAATAATAATAATAATAATAATAATAATAATAATAATAATAATAAACAATAATAATAATAATAATAATAATAATAATAATAATAATAATAATAATAATAATAATAATAATAATAATAATAATAATAATAATAATAATAATAATAATAATAATAATAATAATAATAATAATAATAATAATAATAATAATAATAATAATAATAATAATAATAATAATAATAATAATAATAATAATAATAATAATAATAATAATAATAATAATAATAATAATAATAATAATAATAATAATAATAATAATAATAATAATAATAATAATAATAATAATAATAATAATAATAATAATAATAATAATAATAATAATAATAATAATAATAATAATAATAATAATAATAATAATAATAATAATAATAATAATAATAATAATAATAATAATAATAATAATAATAATAATAATAATAATAATAATAATAATAATAATAATAATAATAATAATAATAATAATAATAATAATAATAATAATAATAAATAATAATAATAATAATAATAATAATAATAATAATAATAATAATAATAATAATAATAATAATAATAATAATAATAATAATAATAATAATAATAATAATAATAATAATAATAATAATAATAATAATAATAATAATAATAATAATAATAATAATAATAATAATAATAATAATAATAATAATAATAATAATAATAATAATAATAATAATAATAATAATAATAATAATAATAATAATAATAATAATAATAATAATAATAATAATAATAATAATAATAATAATAATAATAATAATAATAATAATAAAACAATAATAACAATAACAATAACAATAACAACAACAATAATAATAATAATAATAATAATAATAATAATAATAACAATAATAATAATAATAATAATAATAATAATAATAATAATAATAATAATAATAATAATAACAATAATAAATAATAATAACAATAATAATAATAATAATAATAATAATAATAATAATAATAATAATAATAATAATAATAATAATAATAATAATAATAACAATAATAATAATAATAATAATAACAATAATAATAATAATAATAATAATAATAATAATAATAATAACAATAACAATAATAATAATAATAATAATAATAATAATAATAATAATAATAATAATAATAATAATAATAATAATAATAATAATAATAATAATAATAATAATAATAATAATAATAATAATAATAATAATAATAATAATAATAATAATAATAATAATAATAATAATAATAATAATAATAATAATAATAATAATAATAATAATAATAATAATAATAAATAATAACAATAATAATAATAATAATAATAATAATAATAACAATAACAATAATAATAATAATAATAATAATAATAATAATAATAATAATAATAATAATAATAATAATAATAATAATAATAATAATAATAATAATAATAATAATAATAATAATAATAATAATAATAATAACAATAATAATAATAATAATAATAATAATAATAATAATAATAATAATAATAACAACAATAATAATAATAATAATAATAATAATAATAATAACAATAATAATAATAACAATAATAATAATAATAATAATAATAACAATAATAATAATAACAATAATAATAACAATAATAATAATAACAATAATAATAATAACAATAATAATAACAATAATAACAACAATAATAACAACAACAATAATAATAATAACAATAATAATAATAACAATAACAATAACAATAACAATAATAATAATAATAATAATAATAATAATAATAACAATAATAATAATAACAATAACAATAATAATAATAATAATAATAATAATAATAATAATAATAATAATAATAATAATAATAATAATAATAATAATAATAATAATAATAATAATAATAATAATAATAATAATAATAATAATAATAATAATAATAATAATAATAATAATAATAATAACAATAATAACAACAATAACAACAATAATAATAATAACAATAATAACAACAATAACAATAATAATAATAATAATAATAATAATAACAATAACAATAATAACAATAATAATAATAATAATAATAATAATAACAATAATAATAATAATAATAATAATAATAATAACAATAATAACCCGAGGTTTGGCCAAGGAAGATCCCAAGCAGCCAGCGTCTTCCTCCTAATATCGCATCCCCGCACGGAGTAAAATTGTTCTCATCTGGTGTAGACCTCGAGTTTAGCAAAGAAGTTTGTTTTGAAACGTGTTTCTAAAACCATTGAACTTATGAACGCCGCCGCTAAGCTTAATGATCCCCAATGCGAGTTGTTGCTTCCCCGCATGCGCCGGCATTTCAAGTCAGTATTTCTATGCGCACTTGTTCCCCGTGTTTTGAATGTGCTCGATTTCATTCGATGAAGCACTTCGCCTCTTGAGCGTATTGTCACCGCTTTAGCCTGGGTTTGAAATTGGCAATGGAGACCGGCCACTCTTCCTTTCAATTGGGGGCTTGGTGTTTACGCCGTGATGTTTGAATTATGCCTTGCTTCTAGACTTCAATCGGCCAACCTGCTGATCGAACTTCTCCGACACCGTGTTGGTGCTTCCGATCTTCCTTTGATGATGCCTTGCATGTTTTAATGAGAAATGGAGACCTACCTTTGGGTAGCTCTTGTGAGATTGTCGCCCAAACCACGAAGAAATTGGCAGATTTATATTTCACACGTGTCACAAAAGAGGTCAATCCAATTTCGCTTTGTCCGCTAGATGATGGCCCTACGGAGATCGCAATGGAAGACCATACCGATCGGCTCGTAGTAGTTCGATAGTTGGACCGGGCGTACTATGAATGCTAAACCTACCGGTGTCTTATGCTATCGCTCAGGTGTCCCCTTTTCCCACTCGTATGCCTTGCTCGCTTGTTCCAAGGTTTTACGGTGATATTTATGGGATCATGTTGTATCATGCGCAGCATTATTGGTATTAAACATCGACATAATGCGTGATACCTCACGATATCTGCTCCGGCAGGGTTTCTTTACCGTAAAGAAGTTGATATCGGCTCATGAGAGTAGGACAAACACCTCACCACCGACTTGTTACATTTTACTCGGAGAGAGGCCTTGATGCGCGTGTTGATCTTATCGGTCATCGCCCGACGCAAACCGGTATGACCGACTTTGTGTATGCGTGGCAGGATTGCGTACCGCGACAGTCATAAACGCAAAGTACGCAACCAAATGCGCCGATATTGGATATAGGTTCATCCTCTTCTTCTTCTTGGTGAACTCGAAGGAGGCGGTGAACTCGGCCGAGCTTAATCCAAGATTCTCAATACCAAGATATTGGCTGTGGTGCCAACTATATTTTTAGTAGGGTTTGTTTTATTAGCAGAGGAGTTGGGGCCCGCTTAGTCTCACTGCTCCCCACTAATTTCTTGTAATTTCCTTTGATTTTCTAATGAAGTGATGCGCTCATAAAAAAAATAAAAAAATAAATTAAAAATAATAATAATAATAATAATAATAATAATAATAATAATAATAATAATAATAATAATAATAATAATAATAATAATAATAATAATAATAATAATAATAATAATAATAATAATAATAATAATAATAATAATAATAATAATAATAATAATAATAATAATAATAATAATGTTATCTGCTATTAGGCTCCCTTTTCTCCTGCTCGATGTCGTGCTCACTTTGCTCCAAGGTTTCACGGGGATATTTACGGGACCATGCCAGATCGTGCGCATGCACTATTGGTATTAAACATCTAAGACAACATGGCGCGCGATACTTGCTTGATATCCTGCTCGATCCGGGTGTCATGCCAGAAAGAGGCTCGACATCGGGTTTTTTGGAGAAAGGTAGGCAAGTCTTACGACCAGCAAATATCTTGCTCTACTCCTGGGATGGAGGGCAAGACGTATGTGTCGATTTAACGGGGTCGTCTCCCCTCACGCAAACCGGTATGATTGATTTTTTGCCAGGTCATGTGGTGATTGATGCCGCAAAACGTAAGCGAGCCAAGTACGGAGCCAAATGTGCGGAATTTGGGTTTATCCCTTTCTCATTTTTCTTTTTAGGGGAACTTGAGGCAGATGCGGTGACTTTACTTAAGCGGATCCGGATGTTCTCTATAACTCAAGATATTGGGGCGCGTGCTGCTACTCATATATTTAGTAGGATTAGTTTTGTTATTTCTAAAGGTGCGAGGGCTCAGATAGTTTCGTGGCTCCCCAGTAATTTCTTTTAATTCTATGGTTTTGTTTCTAATGAAAGTGATGTTTTTTTTTTTTTTGGGTAAAGGGGAGTAATCCTGCACCCTGGTAAATATATTAACCAAAAGAATTGTTTAAGTACAATGGATATGAGTGAAATCCCATATCTCAGCCCGTTACATGTGCATAAAGCTTACATAACAAGATACTACATATTTTCTAAACAAGAAACATACCACTACTCACATGATAACATAGGACATAACGAATAAAATTACCTCGCGACCTTGAAGCTTGGTGCCATACATGGCATTAAAGGAATCCAAATTCGAAGATCATAAACCGCTTCAGATAGTCATCGTAGTCATAGTCATCATACTCATCTTCAAACCCTGGCCACCACCACCGATAGATTAGCGGTACTCATCAAATGGGTTAGCAACCACCTCATCATCGTAATCGAAACCATGATCTCTCCCACTTTAGAAAAAGGATTAACTCTTAGTAGAAGAAAGTATGATTACAAGAATCACTAGTATTAAGAGCCACAACCGACTCCATCTCTTTCAAATCACCACAAGGGTTCTTGTGATGCAACACCGCCTTAGTAGACTTATCTTCATTAACTTCCATTGTACGCACCGTAATCCACATCCTTGTTATGTCATTAAAGGAATACCAAACCATCCGTGATATTCCATATTAAGAGCATCAAACCGTTAGATGTGAGATCTTTGTTCCACTTAACCAGCCACATCAAGCATTCTTCTAGTGACTTCCACTTTCTTAGGTTCGTATGAGTCTTTTGCTGATATTGAAATCGCTACCCACAACAAAGTTTAATAAACCCTCTCGACCCGGAATAGTAGACCCACCTTTGCTTTCCTTCTTCTTGTTATTAACCGCCTTGAAACCATCATTAACACGCTTAGTAGGTCGAAAGCAGTGAGGTTCAACAACTTAGGACATTCAATAAGAGTATGACCAAAATCTTACATTTATCACAATGAGGTGGTTTCCACCATATTCAACCCAGTATCTTCTCAATAGTCGAACCCGACCCATCAAGTAACGGTATCTCAACAGTAGTAGTGTCGTCTCAAGCACCTCATCCGACTTCACTTCAATCATGCATCTAGCAAAACTACTACGACCCCACCAGTCCTTACACATTTGACCGGTGAAAGCATCTAACCATGCGCCATCAATGTGGCAAGGAGACTAAGGCCATCATCGTAAAACATAGCAGCAGGAACATCATGGAATTTAACTCACACCCGGATGTTGGTCAAACTCTTTAAGTAAGTTGGTGTTCAATGTCCATGGTTTAAGAATAATACGACATTTCTAATCAACCAAGGACCGCTTTCAAGAACATCATTAACACCTTTCTTCGAATCGAACTTAAAGAAGAACCCTTTGCATTAATCATTACCTTTGTAAACCAAACTTAGCCCACATATTATGCATAAAGTAATCAACAACAGAAAAGCAAGTCGTCGACCAAGGAAATACCCATATAAAGTATTCTCAAACCTAGAGTTCACCTCTTCAACCACTTTCATCTAGACGTAAATATCCACACCATTAGCTTTCTTATTACTTTCCAACCTACTAAAGTTTGACGCTGTTTCATAGGTTCGTGAGAAGTAACACCAAGATATGATGTAGAAGGTTGTTTCAAAGCAACACCAACCTTCTCAATACCAACACCCATGCATTCGTATCAACCTTATCATTAACATTATTAGGACTACTAGTAGCATTAACATTAGCCATAGGAACACTCGATCTCGAGGAGGTTTCAATAATAACCACAGCGAAGCATCTCCTCTAGCTCCTTCGCGATCATGCAGACCTAAGATGCTCAAATGGATTAGCCCAAAGAGTAGTAGTAGTATCCATTGTCACATATGGTTTTAATGGTTGCCCATCGTCACCCACAAGAACAAGTTTTCCTCAAATATTTGTTTTTCAATAGCACGAATTTTCAATAAAGTATCATGACCTCGTGTCATGACTAGTGCATCATGACTAGGCTCGAACCAAGTGAAATCGGCTCCACTTGTCCATCAAGACGAGAACTACTCCCTCGTTAATCGGAGAAGTGGCAAGCATCCATGTCGTCATTAGCAAGAAGTTATCTTTAGCCACATGTCGCGGCATACCGTCAACCTTCTTCTCCACTGTCGTGTTTTGTATTGATCTCCTCTCCCATCTTCGACATCACAACAACCACAAACCCTTTAGACAAGTAATAAGAAACATAAAATCAAGAAGATAACGTTCTGGTCTTCAATCATCATTTAATAAACCCTAGTTTAAAAACTAGGTTTTTAATAAACAAAGCATATAATTAACCCATAGAACCAACGCCGATCACAAATGATATTGATGAATTAATAATGAGTAGATCCAAAGATTGACAATTAATAAAATATAGACAATATGAATGATCAATCAGTAATTGGCAATTAATGTAAAAAGGCGATGAGAATATAAAAAACAAACAAAGTGCGATCAATATATTCTCATACACAAGTGACCAACTAATGATCGACTATTAAATCATTAATGGTTCACTTGATTAAAGAATAGATTGAAAGCGACAGATTGTTAGGTTTAAGGTTTCGTTAATCGCCAAAATCGCCGGGAGAGTATTACTTTAATTAACAATTGTTTTTTTTTTTTTTTTTTTAAATGATCCATTTTGATAGTTGAACTAAAAAATGTCTTACAAAACTTTTCTCAATTAAAAATTACAAACTTATAAAGAATATTTTAACAAACACAATTTTTTATTATTTTTTTTAAATAATGACACGTTTCAGATAATATAAGTTTCTAAAATGTGCATTTGAGGCAAAAGTTTTTGACCTAATAATACACCACCCCGACCTCTATAAAAGACACCACATTTGGAAATCACAAACACAAAAACACAACCATGGATCTCTTGATCTTGTTACAAAAAGCCATTATAGCCTCATTCACAGGCGCTATTGTGGCAATCATTGTCTCTAAACTTGGCGGAAAAAATTTAAACTCCCTCCTGGGCCATTCGCAGTCCCAATTTTGGGCAACTGGGGGTTACAAATTGGCAACGATTTAAACCATCGAAACTTAGCTGATCTAGCAAAAAAATTTGGGAAAATATTTTTATTACGTATGGGTCAACTTAACGTAGTAGTCTTGTCCTCCCCAGAGCTAGCAAAAGATGTGTTACATACTCAAGGTGTCGAATTTGGGTCACGTAGGCGTAACTTTATTTTCGAGATATTTACGGGTAAAGGTCAAGGTATGATTTTCGCAGATCATGGTGAGCATTGGCGTAACGTGAGACGTATAATGAGTCCGCCGTTTTTTACTAATAAAGTTGTCCAACAGTATAGGTATGGTTGGGAAGATGAGGCAGGAAAAGTAGTTGAGGATGTTAGGAATAATGCTGAAGCTAGTACTAAGGGGATTGTTATTCGGAATAGGTTGCAGTTGATGATGTATAATAACGTGTATACGCTCATGTTTAATAGGAGATTTGAAAGTGAAGATGATCCTTTGTTTTCGAAACTTAAGGCTTTGAATGCTGAAACTGGTAGATTGGCTCATACTTCTGAGTATAATTATGGTGATTTTATTCCTCTTTTGAAGCGTTTCTTTAGAGGCTATCAGAAGCTGTGTGAGGAGGTTCATGAGAGGAAGTTTCAGTTGTTTAAGTGCCTTCTTGATGAAAGAAAGTAAGTAGTACATACTGTCCATTGCGTTTTGATACAATTAAATCTAGCTGCATCTTTAAATTTTGTTTTGTTGGTCATTATAATAGGAACCTTGGAACTGCAAACAAATGTGGAATGGATCCCATTCTTGAAGCTAAGGACAAGGGAGAGATTAATGACGACAATGCTCTTTTACTTGTTGAGGACGTCAATGTTGCTGGTACGCTCGCTTTTGTTTAATTACTGAAAAATCATCCTTATACATACATGATCAATTGATGTTAATCTAACTTTGAAATATTGTTAAATAGCACTCGAGACAACTCTATGGTCCATGGAATGGGGAATTGCAGAGCTCGTGAACAACCCCGAGATCCAAGCCAAACTACGACACGAGCTTGACACTAAGCTTGGACCCGGTGTCCAAATCACCGAGCACGATCTTCAAAACCTCCCATACCTACAAGCCGTAATAAAAGAAACTCTACGTCGCCGCATGGCAACCCCATTCCTTGTCCCACACGTGAACCTCCACCGTGCTAAGCTCAACGGCTTTGACATTCCGGCGAAAAGCATGATCATGGTCAATACCTGGTGGTTAGCCAACAACCCCGAGCAATGGAAGAAACCAGAGGAGTTTAGGCCCGAGAGGTTCTTGGAAGAGGAATCAAAGGTTGAGACTAATGGAAATGATTTCCGATACTTACCTTTTGGATTCGGGCGTAGGAGTTGCCCTGGGATTATTCTTGCATTGCCGATCCTTGGTATTACAATTGGACGTTTGGTGCAGAATTTTGAGTTGTTGCCACCACCAGGACAATCTAAGATCGATACAACTGAGAAAGGTGGACCGTTTAACATGCATATCTTGAAGCACTCAACCATTGTTGCAAAACCTCGATCATTTTAAGGATTTTTAATTGTTGTATGTGCTCTTGTCGTATACCTAAGTGGGACTATTTTCGTATATATGATACATGATGGAATAAAAATGGATTAGGATTAAACTATCAATCCTAAAACATTGTTTGGTTTTATAAAATGGATGTGTATTGAGAGAATTGCATATATGTTTTTACAAAAACTCTAAATTGCGTATATATCCAACTTAAAACTATAATTACATATATATCCTTCTAAAGATTAAAAAATATCGTACATGTTCAATTTATAAAAGATGAAAAAAGATTTTTTACATACTAAGGGATCAATTTTCACCCTCCATTTTTATTTGATCTAATGGATGAGATTATTTCGAACAATTTAAAAAACCCACTTTCATCATTTTTTTTTCAAATATTAATATCTTTCAAACCTAATCGCGTTAAGAAAAATATATATATCATTCGATGAAGATTTAATTATCTTCTATGATACGCACTTCGATATACTTTCAAACTTTTTTGTATTTTCACGCTTTTTTTCAAGTTTTTCGCTTTTTACGCTATCGAAATTTGCATTAAAAATCATATACGATTAAACACTAATTTGAATATCACACGCGATATTAGTGTTATATCATATATTATATTAAAGTTATATCATATATGATACGTAATATCACATGCGATATTAGTGTAATATCACATACGATATACGTATCATATCACATGATATCACATATCATATACGATTAACAATAATACACGCGATATTCAAATTAGTGTTTAATCATATACGATTTTTTCATACAAATTTCAAGAACGTAAAAAGATTTAAAACGAAAAAAAAACGATTTTTTCTTTTTTCGAAAGATATCAAAGTCGCCCGCCTATGAAAGATAATTAAACGCTCTTCATGACGACGGTAAATATTTTCACTTAACGATTAACTGCTTAAGATATTTAAATTATAAAAATGCAAATAATAAAACGCTTTTAATCTCAAAGAATCGATTTCTTTTTATTGATGGTGGATAATTAAGAAAAGTTTAGTATGTAAAATAACTCTCCTCAAAACACTAATTACTACACACTTTAACCTTTTAATTTTTAAATGCATCTTTTAGATTTGTCTAGTTATATTTAAAATATGTTGACCGCTAGTCCAGATTGATGGCTAAAATGATATGATTGTGCTTATTCATGTTAAACGTGCATAATGCTAAAAAACGTGCAAGTTACACAACAAGAATCAGGGCATGTTTTTTAATAAAAAAAATACAAAACACTAAACACCACCAACAATACAACAAAAAAATAACCCTACCACATGAGATATATGGTACAAATAAAATTATAATGGTCCATCAAGACTACTAAAACCACCCCACCATCAGTAGCCACACAGAAAATCAAAATCCATGAACTACACGCGCGACACACATAAAAATCACACACCATCAACAACAATTCGAACACAATTATATGGTCTCTCGAGCCAAATTTCCCACTGCAAGTTCCACATCTTTGACCTCCTACTGATCGATTTTAAGGCCTTTAGTTGTATGTCCGTAAACAATTTTAACCCGTTCTCCATCTTACCCTTAAAAAGCTTCATGTTCCTACCTTTCCAAATAAAGTACACAGCCACCAACAACACCGCGTGCCATAAAACTTCTGCTTCCTTACCCAACGAGATCCCCCCGGATGATGTAAAGAATCAAGGCAGCTATTCACGATAAAATGTAGTAGCTAAAAGCTTAAATAGTCGTGGTTAAATGTTATTGGTCACGATAAATTATGGTTAAAAGGTCGTGTTAATATTTCGTAACCAAAGATCTTTAGTGTCGCTTATGTTGTTGTGAAAGTCAGAATACATTCTTCGATATAAGGTTAAGATTTAAAAAAAGTTTTGTCAAACTTTTGGAGGCAGTTAATTTTGTTAAACAACCTTTAGCGATGGTTGTGTCGTCACTAGGGGGTTTTATCGATTTTGAATTATCTTGTAGCTTAAAATAAACAATAAAAGAAACTTTAGCAATGACAGCTAAAAATGTAACACATTTTTATGAAAATAAAGTTGTGTGTTGAAAGGCAAAGTCAATGTTTGAAAAAGCTTTAACGACAATATTATCATCACTAGAAAGGCTTGAAATCGTTTATTTTGTCCTTTAGTGGAGCTTTAACGACACCGTTGCTCGTGGCTAAAAGTTTTTCGTGACTAAAACCGCATATTTTTGCAATGTTTGTCTACAATTTCGAGTAAATACTGCAAACAAAGTGTAAATACCTTTGGATAATGACAACAAGTCTGATAGGCACATTTATTCGACGTATTATGTAAGTTAGCCCGAGCTCGAGTGTGGACTTAGGGACCATTATGGTTTGCTATGTTTGCATCCTATGAATACTTATTAATGATAAATAATAGTTATGAGGTTTCAATTATTAAGATTGTATCAGAGCTATATATCTTTCTTTGAATTGTACTCTTTCTTGAAATCTTTGATATAAGTATGTGGTTCCGCATCGCCAATTACTATTGTTGGCTAAGAGTAGATCGAAGTAGAAATATATATTTTAATTAAACGTGTAACATATGATAATAGCCATGTCCATTAAGATATGATAGATCCATTTATTTATTTATTATATATAATAATATCCAGCCTCGTAGGGTAAACGTTCCATTACAATGCATGAAACCTGTTTATATAAACCCCGTTGGCTAAACATCAATATTCACAATACAAATCTAGCAAATAATAATGTCTTCATATTTTACACTCCTCGCATTTTGCATTTTAATTTCTGTCCTTTCTACACTCTCCGCAGCCTCTCCACCCCGACCCTTCAAGAAAATTTATGTCTTCGGTGACTCGTATAGCGACACCGGGAACAACAACAACTCTCACGGACCATTCATTTGGCAACACATCTCTGACCTTCCTTACGGTCGTACATTTTTCCACCATGCCACAAACAGATACTCTGACGGCCGCCTTGTCATTGACTTCGTAGCAGAGTATCTCAAATTACCTTACATCCCACCATATGTTAACAAATCCGCCGATACCACTCATGGTGTCAATTTCGCGGTTGGTGGCACCACCGCGATTCCTTACTCCTTTTTTATGAAAATTAACTCAACATGGGATACCGTCCCTGAGACTCTATTTCCTACGCAACTCGAGTGGTTCAAAGATCATATCAAGGGTTCGGGATGTAAAGATGCCTCCTCAACCCCTAAACAATGCAAGGCCGTGTTCGATGGTGCGTTAGTTTGGATCGGAGAAATTGGTGCAAATGATTATAATTACATAAGTGGGACTAAAACTACTAGCAAGACTATTCAAGAGCTAGCTATATGGTACGAAACCAAACTTATTAGAGAACTATTGAAAATGGGTGCTAAATATTTTGTAGTACAAGGTTTACAAACGACCGGATGTATGCCTGCAGCGTTTCTGTTCGGGGACATTCCAAAAGAACGGGACGATATTGGTTGTGTGGCAGCCAAGAATAAAGAAAGTTATGACCACAACATTGCACTACAAGCGAAACTACATAGTCTACGAAAGAAGTTTCCATCTGCGGTTATTGTGTACGGTGATGACTGGCATGCATACCGTGAGGTTTATAAGAACTCTAAAAAATATGGTTTTACCGAGAGGTTCAAAGCATGCTGTGGGAGTGGTGGTGGTCGTTACAACTTCAATACGACGATAGGCACGTGCGGTTCTCCAAGGACTACCTCGTGCAAGCATCCGTCCCGGTATATGAATTGGGACGGATTACACGTGACTGAGGCGTTGAATAGAGTAGTCGCAAAGTCATTTATCGAAGGCCCGTTTGCGCAACCCCCGTTCTCATACCTTTTGAAGAAAGCGGGTGAATAAACTGTCATAGTTAGCTACTCAGCCAGCATTAATAAATTATCTTATGAAACGTTGTCCTTGCATCTATATATTTTGTAATGATTTTATTCGAAAGCTGTTGTGTCATTTCTTACTTTTACTTGAAAATCAATAGTTGCCATTTTGGTTTTCCAGAGTGTAAACGATATTTTATATAAAAGTGACATGCATTTCTAGCAACATATTTATACTACTTTATAATGCATTTAGGCCTTCTAAAATTAGAAGGCTTAAAATTTCAGATTTTTAAAATTACTTATTATGGAAAGACACACTCCCTCCCTCTCTCTTCTACAAATAAAACACACATAAACACACACTCTCTCTCTCTCTCAACCTCGCCCACCCACTTCTTCTCAAGCAACCACCGTCCGTCCACCACCACCGTTTAGAAATTTTCCTGAAATCTTTTTCTTGCCGATTCGATAGATCGGTTAACCCACATCATTTCTGAGATTTTGAGCCCTGGCTCTCACCACCCACCCACGCCACCATCGCCATTGCCACCACCATCTCATCACATCACCACCTAAAAACGATAATTTTGGGCTAAAGTTGGATTACAATTTGGGCTGTCGAAGAAACTACAATCTTTATAGCACCATATGATTCTAACACCATAGAAATCGCTGATTATCAAGACCACCGCATCATCATGGATACCCTGCTATTTTAATTAAATGAGAGAGTTTTAAGATGAAACGCATCTACTTTTGTAGATGATTGTTGATAATATTAACAAACATGATAGCCACTAGAAAAAACACAATATTTGTTTTACTGTTTGCAAATTCAAAAATGAATTAAACCAACTAATTAAAGAAATTAACAAAACTTAACAAATAAGCTTCACAAAATTCGGCTTAACCCTTTCACTAGTTGTAACTCATTCATTCAAAAAACCAAAACCTAAAATCATTCATTAAAAAAAAACAAAAAATCATAATTTCTTTTTAAATCTACAGAGTTATGTTTTGTAGATGGAACTCGGTTGAAACTGGATTTGTATATGGCCAGGAATGTCATATTTTCATCAATAAACGCATGGTTATTTAGTTTGGGTATTAAAAGTATAGGTTGTTCTAATTAACGGCTGCTAAGGTATGAAAGATCCCTATTTTCAATTCTAAATCCATATGTTGTTTAAAAAAATGCATTAATACATTGTTATTCTTTTTTAATATCAATAATCTTATCAACACAGTGGAATGGGCTGCGACTTAATTATTCTTTATATCATTAAGCTAGCTCAATCAACTAAAATTAAAAAATTTCTACTCAACTAAATTTAATACCATTTTAGTTATTTGTGCATAAATGACTTTAAGCTCTACACGTCATTTCAATTAGTTGTTCAGAAATGAGTTTAAGCGTGAACGACATGTTGTGGCAACTGGGGGTAAGTAATCATTTTGGCAATGTATATATATATTTTTAGTGAGTTTCGATATAACTGATGAATCACTTGTTTGTACATAGACTCAGAAAGTTGTTGCTGAAACCAAAAGGAATGTTAACTCGGAAAAAAAACAAGAGGCAACCGATACCAACAAAGGAAAAACAAGAGAAATAGCCCAAAGAAGGTATGTGAAATCACTTATATTTATATGCCACAGTGGTAGTATGAATAGATTATATAATGCGTCAATATTTTTAACTTAGGTATGTTGGTGGATAGGTACATATAAGTAGGGATGGCAACGGTGAACGTCGCGATCAGATTTCCATCCTCTTCCCTGCTTTCACTCTCCACCCTATCCTCGTCCCCATCCCCATCGATTTGTTTAAATCCCATCCCGCCTGCTTTCACTAAATTCATAAGTGAAACTAATGAACTAATAGAGGTGAAAATAATGGAGATGACCTGTAATGAATGGTGAAATTACATAGTGCGAGGGATAGGGATGGGGATGGGTGGATAAATGAGTTAATTTTTATAAGTAGTTGTTTAATTTTATGAGTAATAGGATGTGTTTGGTGGTGTTGAAAGCCACGATAGAAACAAGAAAAAAAAGAAAAGGAAGTGATGTACGAGTTTACATTATTTGCTAAATGAAGAGTTATGGTTTCATATAAGTAGGAAAAAAAGAATGAGATAAGTTAGCTAGTTACTTGTAGCACTTTTATGTTTAGAAATATCTTGTAGTCAAGCTTTTGGGTATGTTTGGCGCAATGGGCTGGGGCTGGGGCTTTTATTATAAGTCTCGGACTAAAGTTTTTAGCTTTTTTTATGTGCTAAAGTATTAAGCTCTTTTTTAAGGGCTTATGATTTCATAAGCCCTCATGACAAACGAGACTTATATAAAAAGCCCAGGCCCCATAAGCCCTTCGCCAAACACAGCCACAATGTGACTTGTTTATAATTATATAATAAGTTAGAAATAATGTGACTTGTTTTATTTTTGTTAGCTAAGTTATTTTTTTCATAAGTTATACATATTATTTTTACATTATGGAAAATAATATTGTGTTTGAAAGTTTATATTTCAAATAATATGTTTAGGGGAGAATTGCACAAAAAAGGTAAATATTTGTCATTTTGTATATTTCTCTATAATACAAACTTTGTATCCGTATCGTGTGATAGTGTTTGCGAATTTTTGATCAACATATGAATATGCAATTTTAGTAAATATATCGTACTTGCCCTCTTAATCATTTTATACTAGAATTGAGTCATAGCAATATGTGAAATAGTGACCAAAATTTCGTAACTAATTTTTAATGACCAAATTTCTCGTCACTATTCTAGACCAAAAATATTTAGCATGTAATTTAGTGACTACATGGTGACCACTTATATGTTTTGTCACTGACTTTTTACCGATGACCAAAAATAATGACCGAAATTTATATCGTCACTATTTTCATCTAAATAGTGACCAAAAAAAATTCTCGTCATTAAATTCTCGTCACTAAAGCTACTTTTTCTTGTAGTGTATATTACCACCAGAATTTTCTCTTGTTAATGTGTTAATAGTGATCACATTAGAGTTTGATAACATGAACATGGGACTGGAACCAAACTGTTTCGAATAGAGAAAATGAACAGCAAGTCGACATACATGTTTTAACCATTTAATCACTTATGTAGCATGTAATTTATGGTCTTATTATAATAGCATATCAAACTGATTCAAGGACATATAAAGGACAAAACCAAAACTGTTTCATACGCATGATTATATTGCAAGTTAAGAATTTATGTTGTCATGTTTATATGTGTTCATCAATCAAACAGGAAGTGAAGATGGAAAGGATACCTCTAAGTCGACCCAGGTGAATGAAACAAAGAACAAAAGGACCAAGACCAAAACTTTCGTCGGATCAACCCACGACCACACAAAACTCGTACACCAAACGACCAACGCTAGCCAAACCCAACGATCACCAACTGCTACCCTTCGTATTTCTATTTCTTGGAGAAAACAAGGTGAAGTCTGTATATGTATTTTAGGGTTTGAAAGTGAATGGAAAAAAAAGGAATGCATTTGTAATTTTAAAGGAGAGAGGAGCGTATCAATTGCGTTTCAAATCAATGCCGAGATTTTAGGGGTGACCTCTAATCTCACGCTTCATTCCAAATCAGTACTATTTATTTTTTACTCAAATTGTTGCAAAATAACTGATTATGGTGCTATATGAGGCGTGTTGTATATTATCCATAAAAAGAGCATGCATCATTAATTTGTTTAGGAATGGGATGAGATTTGTTCAAATCTTCACAACTTTTGTAAAACGTAATTATATGGATTAAGACTTGTGGTAAAGAAAACATGTAGAATGATTTAAAGAAAAAAAAACATTGTCTTTATTTGTCTATTATAAGGTATAAGTATATGTATAATGTTTTACTTATTTATTTATACTTAGGTATAGTCAAAATATTTATAAAATGTAAATTCAAATTTTAGGGTGTTATAATCCGACTCAAGAGTATCACGGTTCTGGGTCAAGGTTCGGCTCATGGATCGTATCATGATTCGGTTACGAATGATGACGACAAAACTATTTCGGAAGAGACGTCACCGCATCATTGGAAGGAAGAGCTTGCTTTGCAACCCATATAGACATATAATGTGTTGGTTTTCTAGTTTGCGAGACCAACCTTTGTGTAACATACACCGGGTTCGACATAGTTTTGGTATGATTGATCGCACAAACAGTGAGGGTGTTTGGGACAAACATATGATATGAGAAAAGTAAGAAACTTGATGTGTAAAACAATGTGTATACCGATAAAATGAGTGAGTACATTGTTTACGCACCCTAGGCTATATATACCTGATGAAACGTTGCATTGGAGGCGGTTATGCCATTTCATCAAGTGACACAACGTTTCAAAGTAACTGCCATATCCCTAACCGTTCTATCTAATAGCCACACATGGGCCTTATTTACATACAAACTTGCTTGGCCCGTGGCCCAAGTTTCGACCCACTAAACTAATACACATACTAATCTAGTGACTTTGTCATTATTATTCAACACTTCCCCCTAATGACAAAGTCTTACAACACAGTCTTCTTACTCTTTTGCTTCCTTCTCCATGGGTTCCTTACCGTTGCAATCTTCAAGTAATTCTTCATCATTGTTGAACTCAAATGTGTCTTTTAACCTTTCTTCACTTTGCCTTGCCTCGATTCCACTAATGCTTGGTCCGGTCTCTTTCCTTGGCATCTCCTTAGCCATTATTCCACTTGTACCCTCGCATTCCTTTACCCTTGGTACATACATTCCGTTGGAATTCCTTGCCACTTCATAGTAGGATCCTAAGAGACTCAAGTGTGTTCCGTAACACTCTTCTAAACCATCCGCATACTCTTTTGGGAATCCCATTGCATTGGCTACCTTAGTCCATTTACTTTTTCTAACAACCTGGGTGTGACTACCCATTCCCTTCACTGTAAGATAAAGGTCTAAAAGACAAATTCGTAATCCACTTATCTTAACAGGCATGGGTCGTTCTACTACTTCCATATAGTCCTTATAGAACCATGCCATTAACCTCTCGAAGTGGTTTTTCACCATATCTTTATATTCCATACTTATATTCTGATTGCTAATCATTGCCATGAACCCAATAAAACTTTCAATTTCACATTTAAATGGTACCTTTATTCTTTGGTTTCCATCCAAATCAATGTCCTCTTTGTCGACCACGCCTATCCTTTCCCTGTCCTACCACGCACCTACATCATTGCCGCCAACGCTTTGTTATTCATTGCCTTCATCTCTTTCCTTCATACCAGTCGTGCTACCATCTTCTATTCGAGTTGGCCTCTCCCACGATCTCCCAACCTCGCTCTGATACCACTGTTGGTTTTTCAGTTTGCGAGACAAAACTTTGTGTAACATACAATTATGGTTCGACATAGTTTTGGTATGATTGACTGCACAAACAGCAGGGGTGTTTGGGACAGCGTATGATATGCAGAAAAGTAAGAAACTTGATATGTAAAACATTGTGTATATACTGATAAAATGAGTGAGTACATTGTTTACAGACCCTAGGCTATATATACCTGATGAAACGTTGCATTGGAGGCGGTTATGCCGTTTCATCAAGTGACACAACGTTTCAAAGTAACTGCAATATCTCTAACTGTTCTATCTAATAGCCACACATGGGTCTTATTTACATACAAACTTGCTTGGCATGTGGCCCAAGTTTCGACCCACTAAACTAATACACATACTAATCTACTGACTTTGTCATTATTATTCAACACTTCCCCCTAATGACAAAGTCTCACAACACAGTCTTCTTACTCTTTTGCTTCCTTCTCCATGGGTTCCTTAACGTTGCAATCTTCAAGTAATTCTTCATCATTGTTGAACTCAAATGTGCCTTTTAACCTTTCTTCACTTTGCCTTGCTTCGATTCCACTAATGCTTGGTCCGGTCTCTTTCCTTGGCATCTCCTTAGCCATTATTCCACTTGTACCCTCGCATTCCTTTGCCCTTGGTACATACATTCCGCTGGAATTCCTTGCCACTTCATAGTAGGCTCCTAAGAGACTTAGGTGCGTTCCGTAACACTCTTCTAAACCATCCGCACACTCCTTTGGGAATCCCATTGCATTGGCTACCTTAGTCCATTTATTTTTTCAAACAACCTAGGTGTGATCACCCATTCCCTTCACTGTAAGATAAAGGTCTAAAAGACAAATTCGTATTCCACTTATCTTAACAGGCATGGGTCGTTCTACTACTTCCATATAGTCCTTATAGAACCATGCCATTAACCTCTCGAAGTGGTTTTTCACCATATCTTTATATTCCAAACTTATATTCTGATTCCTAATCATCGCGATAAACCCAATAAAACTTTCAATGTCACATTTAAATGGTACCATTATTCTTTGGTTTCCATCCAAATCAATGGCCTCTTTCTTTGACCACGCCTATCCTTTCCTCGTCCTACCACGCACTCACATCATCGCGCCAACACTTTATTCGTTGTTGTCTTCATCTCTTTCCTTTATACCAGTCGTGCTACCATCTTCTATTCGAGTTGGCCTCTCCCACGATCTCCCAACCTTGCTCTGATACCACTGTTGATTTTCCAGTTTACGAGACCAAACTTTGTGTAACATACAATTCTGGTTTGACATAGTTTTGGTTTAATTGACTGCACAAACAGCAGGGGTGTTTGGGACATCATTTGATATGCAGAAAAGTAAGAAACTTGATGCGTAAAACAATGTGTATATACTGATAAAATGAGTAAGTACATTGTTTACAGACCCTATGCTATATATACCTGATGAAACGTTGCATTGGAGGCGGTTATGCCGTTTCATCAAGTGACACAACGTTTCAAAGTAATCGCCATATCCCTAACTGCTCTATCTAATAGCCACATGGGCCTTATTTACATACAAACTTGCTTGGCATGCGCCCAAGTTCGACCCACTAAAATAATACATACTAATCTCATCGACTTTGTCATTATTATTCAACATAATGTACTGCTGCTAGAATATATCTATTTCCATTTGATGTAGGGAATGGTCCAATAAAGTCCCCAAGCATCAAATATTTCGTAGAACTGAAAGTTTGTTTGTGGCATTTCGCTTCTGGATGATATTAGGCCAGTAGAATCCATAAGTTTACACTATTTAGGCAATAAGGGATGCCCCATGGTTCCCTTCGCTTGGCCCAAAATGACAATATCTAAGGATGTCATAGATTTCCAACACATCTCTTAATAATATTGTTCGCGCAGTTTCTGAATAGATATATTTCGTCCCAATAATAATGCTTGACTTCGAAAAAGAATTTCTTTCTTTGAGGGTATGTCATGTTCGGGTTAATGATTTTAGAGACAATGAAATTGACATAATCTATGAACCATGGCGAGTCCTCTTTATATGATCTGATTAACATAAGGTATTCATCAGGGAATTCATCATTTGGGTAGACAAGTCGTGAAAGGTGGTCCGCTGCCAAATTTTCTTCTCCCTTTTTGTCTTTTATTTCGATATCGTATTCGTGAAGTAACGATACCCATCGAATAAGCATTAGTTTAGCATCTTGTTTATTGAATCGATATTTTAATGCTGAGTGATAAGTGAAAATGATAGTTTTGATAAAATGAGGTAGGATCTGAATTTGTCGAATGAAAACTATCGCTAAAGTTCCTTCTCGATTGGTCGAATAGTTTTCTTGTCGTCATTTAGGGTTTTGCTCGCGTAGTAGATTGGTTTAAGGTGCTGTCCTTTCGAATGAAAGATGTTCCTTCTATGCTTGTGTCTTGTTCGGTCACAATTTTGTCCTTCTCCTCTATGATTTCCTATTTTTTTGATTCCCTGTTCTGCCCTATGGACTACATCTTTGTTGATTATCATGGAATAAGTTTTCTAGTTATATTTGCATCACTATAAGGGATTTGTTGGGAGAGCTATTCTCTTTTTCCTTCCTTAGGGTATTTCCCATTGGGTTTTACCTAAAAAGGTTTTTTAAGGAGATAGTCTCTTGGGAATTTAGCTATACCGCCTATCCCTTAGTTTGGTTGAAGTTTGCAAATCATCCTTTGATTATGCTAGTTGATTGGTTTTACTGCTACTTGGATTTGGCTCTTGGATCAGTTGAAGATCATTGAATTAGTCTTTCATTGTATTTTATTTGTTTTTTGTATTTGAGCTTGGGGAATGTCTATAGCCTTTTTCTCTTCTGCCAAAGGTTTAAGTTGGCTTAGGGATGTGTCCTAAGCAACTCACTTTGTTTATTATATTTAAGGGAATCATATTAAACACGAGCTTCGTGCCTCGGCGTTTTATTGCTTTCTTTTAACTATCGTTATTTAGAGTATGTCTCCTAGTTCTCCCAGTAATGTTAATTTAATTTTTTTTGTTATTGTAATCTGATTTTTTTAATAAAAATATGACTGTTTCCTTGCATTTATTAATTGCAAAGGGTAATATCTATACTACTTTATAATGCATTTAGGCCTTCTAAAATTAGAAGGCTTAAAAATTCAGACTTTTTTACTTGCTTATTATGGAAAGATATATTATAATGCATGTAAAATTAAGATAAGGAGCTCCAATCATGAGATGACATGTGTCACTTCTTAACAAACTCTAAGCCTAACTTCTAACAAACTCCAAGCCTAACTCCTAACCACCAAAAATTAATAGAAGGAGCTCCAATTATAAAATGACATGTGTCACTTCTCAACTAAAAATTAATCTTTATTTTCAAATTAAAATATCTTTTTATCTACTTATTTATATTATAATCTAATTTCACCATATTTTCTAAAATTTTATGCTCTTTAATTCAACATCCATTTTAATATATTTTTATGAGTTTTTAGTTTTATATTTTTAGTGGGTTTATTTTATTTTAATTCAAATTTTACAACTTTAACCTTTATTTCATTTATTCCAATCAATATAATCTTGATTAAGTCAAAATCATATACTTTTGGGGGAGTGTTTGGCGTGTAAGAGATTGCGGGTATTTTTATATGCGGGAATAAAGATGTCGCGTGAAAGTTACGGGTAACCCAAACAAACACTTACAACTAACACATATACATTCGAAGTGTTGTGAAACGGGTAAGCAAACACATATAAATATACTTATCGCCATTGTCACCACCATCTCATCACATCACCACCTCAAAACATTTGTTCACATAAAATAGTCATTGGTGCCGCCCCGCGTTCTTGCAGACCTTCTAGTATTTAATTAATATAAATACATAAAATAAGACTAGATAACTACCAACAGCTATTTCAGTTATGAGCTTCTATCTAATTTATATAGCAACCGACCTTGTTAAGATCTTGGAAGGCATACTTATATGAGTTTGCTAGGTTCATGATCGTTATATTTCAACAATACTTTATTAAATATAGAAAAAAACATAAACAAATGCATGTAACCAACATTAACATAACAATATGTTGGTTCATTTTAACATGCATGTTTAACATAGCAATATTTTGCTCAAATAAAATGAATACTAGTAGTATCTATACTACATTATAAAGCATTTGAGACTTTCTATTAAAGGAAGTCTTAAAATTTTAAGACCAAAAACATTACTATAAAAGGAAAAGTAGAAAATGAATGTAAAATCTGAAAATTTAAGTCTCATTAAAACCATACGTAACCGCCCTTCAATAATGATACATTTTAATGGAATTGTTTATAAGAAAAGCTCACTATAGATAAATCACCAATTTAATGCTAAAATTTGAAAAATAAAAATGTTTATCATTTAGACTATTCATAATTTAGACTATCTACTTTTAAAAACATTTATCTACTACTTTATAATAAGGAAGTTTAAAATAAAAACATTTCTCATGTAAAAAATAGTTATCGGACTCAATTCCAAGCATTCTTGTGGTACCCTTCTAGTTATACATAAAATGCGAAACAAAGAAAAACTGAAGTGACGACAGAATCATGGATTAAATTTTCTTTTTGAAGATAAGTTGAAGAGGTTTTTCTTTTCCCAATACGACCCGGAAATGTTCGTTCATGTCATGTTTTGTTGGATCCTCGTCGTTTGGAAGAACCCAATCGAACCGAAGAATCAAAGACGCCAATATTGTTTCCAAGCTCTTAATGCCATAGCGTAAGCCAGGACACATCCTCCTCCCACCGCCAAAGGGTGTGTACTTGAATTCAGGGTGTGTGAAATCCATGTATTGTGTACCAAGAAACCTTTCTGGAATGAAACTGTTAGGATCCTCCCAAACATGTGGGTCTCGACTTATGGCCCAAATATTAACCCATACATGGGAATTTTTAGGAATAGTATAACCCATAACTTGACAAGTTTGAAGGGCTTGTCGAGGAAGTAGTAGAGGGACAACTGGATGGAGCCTTAGTGTTTCTTTGATACATGAACTAAAATAACTAAAAGTAGAAAAATCAGTCTCCATGATGGAGGTGATAGAGTTGGAGCCAATTCCGTTTCTCAGCTCTCCTTGTAGTTTATCCATGATATGTTTGTTTTTTAACAGTTCGGCGATACACCATTGGATGGTTGTTGCAACAGTATCTGTACCTGCTACAAACAATTCCTGCATGTAGTGAAAGAAAATTTTAAACTTAAATAATTTATTGTTATACACCTCAAGTTCAACTGGTTTATAAACAAACCAATGTCTTCAAGTTGATGTTTAGTGATTCAATCTTACAAATATGCATTAATTGTGAGTTCAGTATTGAGAAATAAAAATAATATAAGAGGAATTTGAACGATGACTTACATTAACCAAGATGTTGATTTGATCATTGGTCATATTGTCTTGAAGCAAAAGATCCAAGAAATCCTTTTCCTCTTCCCCCAAATTAGCTTCCATGGCCCCCGTCGAATTCCGTTGTCTCCTTTCATCAATTATCTTATCGGTGATGCTACATATCTCGTTAATTTGTTTCAAGTTGTCTTTCTTTAATCCTTGAATATCTAATCCCCTTAATACAGGGAAAAGATCACTTACATTTGTAGTCATAGCATACTCCAATGACTTTTCGAGTGCTATTTTCAACCGATTAGCAGTTCCATCTTCTTCATCATTCAAATTAACCAAATCTCTGCTAAACAAAATATTGCACATAGTGTTAAATATTGTAGTGAAAACAACTTCCTCCATTCTTACAACTTTTCCTTGCTTCTTCTCCAAAAAATCCATCATTTGGGCCACCGTTTCACTTCTTATTTTAGACTGGGCTGCTATTGCTTTAACGGAGAACATATTAATTCGGGAAAAGGATCTCATTGAGTTCCAGTAATTGTTGCAGTCGTGTGCCCAGATAAGAAAGTAGTCTTTTACGGGTAGTTGCAGTACCTCCGGTGAGATGCGACCAGAAAGATTCCGATCTTGAGTCTTGAGAACTTCCATGACTGCCTCAGCAGTCGAGACCACCACAACAGTTTGAGATACTATGCGAAGAGATATGATGGGGCCATATATTTTAGCCAACATGGCGGTGGAGACATGTGGCATCTTGCCAATTTGGTGAAGATTGCCGATGATTGGCAATCCTCGTGGCCCTGGTGGGAGGTTTTTCTCAGAAGTGAAATATTTACTAGTAACATATGACAACAAGATAGGTGTTACCATAATCAAGAATAGATAACTTAAATCCATTGCAAAGGTTGTGGTTTTGGTGTGCTTTGCTTTGTGCATAGACATTCGCATTTAGAGGCGAGTGAAACTCATCAGATATGAGTTCATTTGTTTTGTTAGGTTGATATGAAAATTATATATATATACTAATAGGCGTGCGTGAGTGAACCAAAGCAAGTTGGTTATATGATCATTAGTATCCTAATGTGACATTTTATTGGTTGCTTCAATGTGATTAGTATCAATTTTTACACTTGCCATTCTATGATTGGCTACCAAATTTAAGTACACCAAAGGAATGAACAGTATGTCGGTTTCAAGGTTTGCTCCTTCTCTTGAAGCTTCTCTCATCTCTAATAAACCCACCCTTCTTTTAATCTTCTTCCCAACAAAATACTAAAAAAAACACACACACACTCAGATACACCGAACAAATTCCGTCCTATTTTTTCCTTGGCAACGACGTTGTAGGTAGGATTACGGTGGGGTCAACAAGGCCGGTACACCCCATATGTGATGAGTAAGTTCACCGATTCAAGAACCGCTACAATTTTTTTTTTTTTTTTTTTTAAATTGCTTTGTGGGTTTTGTTTATTGATTACTTTGCAATAAAGGGTATAAATCTTATATTTTATAAAAGCGGATACAACAATTTTAAGTGAGATTTTTAAGGAAATTATGTAAATTACTTTGTGGGTTTTGTTTATTGAAGCGATTTCGGATAAAGGGTATAAATGATTTGCTTTATTGTATTGGCGGGTTGAATGACTTCTCGGGATTATTCGGGAGGTTTCTTGATCATGTTGTTTCGTTAACTAGGTATGAGCTTCATTGTGCGGTTGGTGTGCAATGATTTATTTCTAAAGGTATGTCATGTATCTTGGGTGGCGACCATACAAGAATCGTAGTTGCTGACCATGGCATCGCTTGGTATCGAAACTAATTTTATTTTATATGCCACTATAAAACATGGTCACAAATATGATTATATCTGTTATCACAAGCTTTGTATAGGCGGTGATTGCGCTTAACTTTGCTATAATAGACATAGATGATTTGGTTGTTGGTTGCGTGTTTCACTTGGCTGTCATGATCCTTTACCTATGTTGTCTTCTTTGCGGATAGTGGAAGGATGGTAGAGTGCGACAAGCGGTCGCCTCGGCAACCTCCACGTCTTGTGACCGAGGCATCAACTAATCTGAGCTAAGTTTTCCTTTATCTATATCTATTATATACCGCCAAATGGTCGGATGAAACACCGTCGCAATATATGTGTTGTGTCATATTACAAGCGACAACATTCTTTGTCGATTTGATATAGAGATACGAGGCAATGATGACTCTAGGGGTGAGGAGGCCTAAAGATGAGGTCATTTGCATCTTGGCGCGCAACTTACAAAAGTTGCGACCATGGCGGATGTTCTATCTCATCGTTTTGCTCACCGTTGATGTTATGTATAATGTGAATTGTGGGAGTACTCGATTATAAGAAGTCGTGATGAATCTCTCGCAAATTTGACTAAAGTTGTGACCGTCAGACGTTGGCGGGCAAATCACTAGATTTGCGACCATTGTGGATGTTTGCGCTTTTTCAATTCCCACCCTGTCCCGAGCCTCATAACCATTTTTTCCGAATTTTCATGTTTTGAAGGTGGACCTCCTATTGCAGATACCTCGAAGCAGTTTTACACTGCTCATGATTAGCGTTGCGGTTGATTGTTGTATAACTCAAGGTGATGTCTGTTTTATTTTATTAAATCATTAGGCACATAACACAATTTAGACATTTAAGCTTTTGTATGATGGAATGTAGTTTAGGGAAATCGAGAAGGAAGGTCGTGAAGAAGTTGAAAGTGGGAAAGTGAAGATGCAAAACAGGTTGTTTCACTTGATTTGATTTCGAGTCTTAATAATCATCGATCCTATTCCAAATCCGACAATCATAAAGGTATTTATTTTTCGACCTGTTTTCAAATTTCTCTTACTTAAGCCAAAATTCTTATGAGTGAGGTCGATGAGGATTTTGATTGTTTTTCAACATCATATCGTGAATCATTATCTTAATTGTTGGTTTAATGAAACAAATCGAGTATTTGAATCACCTTTTTCTTCTTTTTATTGTTACAGAAATGGAAGCTTATATTCAAGGTGTTATTCCAAATTTGGCTCGACAACGTGATATGCCTACACCGGGATTTTGGTGTCGTGTTCCATTACACCCAAGTAGCAGCCTTATTGGGACAACTTTATGTAGGTTACACAGTTAGCTTTAACATCCTTTTCCCATTATTAAATGTTTGTTTTTTAATAAAAGTTGCTTGATTTCTCATGTTAGTGTTATATCGGGCCTTATTCGGATTCATTTTCTTATTTATGCGGGACTAATTTCACAACCTTTGTTGAAACCACCTCATTTAAACTCGAATCGGAATGGCTTTCGGATGTACTTTAGTCATCACACTAATTGAAACTACAAAGGACCACTCATGCTTGCATTAAACCAAAGGTAAGTTTATATTCCTCTCAATTTCACGGTATACTTTTTAGACGAAGTTGGTAGATTGCGATTTAATAGTCTTGATCCAAGTAAAGTAGAAATTAGAGGTGAAAATATGAGCGGCCTGAGTAACAAGTAAAATGGGTTAATTTTTAAAAGTTCGTGATGATATGATCGAGTTTGATTCACAGTAGCTTACATACTACTGATTTATGTATCCACTCATGGTATCTCATTCTCGGATCACATGCTTTGCCAAAAAAGAATCGCCTCTTAAAGTCTGTTGCATACCTTGGAAATGAATTGGGTAGAGTCATCGCAAACCGCATTCAATTTTTATTTTTCACGCTAAGTGCAATATCCAAAATTCCAAATATGAAAATTAAAAATTAAATCGGCGGTTTCGGTCTATTTGATGAGGATTATCGTGGTATAAATACTTTAATAGCCTTGATTTGACTTAAAATGTCAATGAATTGTTTAAAAATTCTTAAAATGCATGAAAACCATTAAATTTTTATTTATGATTGATAAACCTTTTAAGTGGTAAGAACACACTAAACAAAAGGAGATTACCTTAAGTTTCTATTAACAATGTACTTTTTTGTGCAATTTGCGGGTACCTGAATTTTGGAGTCCGGATATGGTGCCATTGTTGGTAAAGTGGAGATTATGTCTGCGCATTGGTAGTGCACATGTCGCCATTGATGTGGTGCATATTTTACGAGATGCAATAGGTAAGCCTCAAGTTGTTTTCATATGTTGGTGTGTTCAATATAGTATTAAAACATACTATTAGTACAATATTGGATTAATTGTAAATTACATTAATATTGAAAAGTAAAATAAGCTTGAACGATCACATTCAAGAATAAATTTGGAATTTTGAATGATGCGGCAAGCTAGAAAATTCAGGATTAAGTAGTGATCTTGGTGGATATAAACAAATTATGAATCAAGGTATGCTGATTATTTATGTTTACAATCGTTTAGTCGTTGCATACGATATATAAATAGTTGTTCAAAATATATGAATGGACACCGAGTTGTTGTTGTAGTACATGTTACGAAACCTTGGAAAAGGCGATTAAATACATATTCGATGTGCTAAATGCGAGTGAAACACATCCGATGTATAAAGATGATTACATGTTTTAATAGGCTTTAAGTTTGTTCTTTAGTATTAGTTTGGGTTAAATAATGCATATGCATCGTGGCATTCAAGCTTTGGTTTTTGAAAGATGTATATGAGATTATTAGAGCACATTAGCAAGAGCAACAAATTCACGCTTTACGTATGTCCTATTATATTAGTTTGAACGCACAAGCAAATCTCCTGTTACTACATGAAGCATATACAAAAGAAAAGAAGCGACGACCATGAAGGATGTTCTTTGGAGACGGAATTGATTTAATAAATCCCATAAGACAATTATAGCGTTCATTATTAATGCATATATTTGGAACGTATTAAATATATCAAGGTGTTGTTTTCCACTAGATGGGATTGTATGATTGATAATACATTACGTAATGAGAGGGCCTCTATTGTGTGCGGTGTTGATGTTGGATTGTCGATTTTTCCGCACGAGCGGGTGCATTTGGTTGCCGATTTTACGGACAAAAGGGTACATTTGCTTGCCGATTTTCTGCACAAAAGGGTACATTTGGATGCTGATTTTTCGCACAAAAGGGTACATTTGATGCTCCACGTTTAGAAAAACAATAATTTTACACATCCAAATGTATTCTAAAACCGTAAACATGTAAGCTATAAAGCAACACCCATAACGCAGGTTAACCCTTCGTTTTAACTAAATAAAAAGTACTGTATCTAATTCAAAATATATATCCAACTAACGTATGTTTGTATGTAGTTCTGAGTTTATTTAGGATAACTTTGGTCTCTAGAATTAATGCATGGCAACTGTAATGATCTTCTATATCTCCCATGTTAGGGTTCAAATGGTCATGTCCTAACAACTACAAGGGAATCTTGTAATCAATCAAGCATGTTAGGGTTCAAATGGTCACCTAGATATCAATGTTCATCTATACTACTTAGGGTTATAGGTCAAAGATGTTACTAAAGTTTACGTGAAAGTTCACCTAAGTTACTAAAGTTTTTTTCGTTACAAAGAGGTAACCAAAGTTTAGTTACCGGTTATATAAGTTACTCGTATGTTTTAACCTTCTACTATAGGTTTTTTTTCGTTAATTTCAAAACGGTCCTCGGACTAACTGTCGTTAGTTTTTTCCGTTAGCTAACGACCATTTGCAAAAACATTTGCATTGTTAGTCCTTTATCCTAACGACCGCTTATACTTAACTCAAAATTTGGTTTTCATACATTTTTGTCCGTTTTCTTACGTTTTTGACCCTTTTTACGGGTTTCTTGTTTTCATATGTTTTATACGTTTTCGTTCGTTTTATACGTTTCGCCTATTTTCTTACACTTTCATCCGCTTTTCTTACGTTTTGTCCGTTTTCTTACGTTTTTCGTTTCATACGTTTTGTCCATTTTCTTACGTTTTGTCCGTTTTTCCGATTTTATATGTTTTGTCCGTTTTATACCTTTTCGCCTAGTTTATTACGTTTCGTATGTTTTTCTTACGTTTTATCTCGCTTTTCTTACTTTTTCGTTTTCGAGACATTTTTTCTGTTTTTCTTACGTTTTTCCGTTTTCATACGATTTTGTTTATTTTACACGTTTTCACACAATTCTATACACTTTTATACACGCTTTATACACATTTTACATACGTATAAAACATAAAAGTATAAAACATACAAACGTATAAAACATACAAAGGTGTAGAAAACAAAAACTAGTATGAAAACGTAAAAGACGTGAAGAAACGTGCACAAGCATATAAATGCGCACACAATCTAATAAAAAATTATGAAAACCTATGAAAGCGTATGAAAATAAGCGAAAAATAGATGAAAACGTGCAAAATGGACAAAACGTCGAAATGGAGAAAACGCGTGCGACAAGAGAGAAAACGTATATAAACGTAAAACAATGTAAAGAAAGTATGACAAGAGAAAAACATTCATAAGCGTATAAAAGCGGATAGAAATGTACGAAAATATACAAAGATATGCGAAGGAGAAAATGTAAAAAAATTTAAATAAAAAAAATTAGAAAAAAAAAAAAAAAAGCATAGTAATTTTTGTTAAGGTTCAAGAACCTATTTAATAAACCCGTAAACTATAGTAACTTCCTTGTAACATTTTAAACTATGGTGTTGGCGTGGACAAGGGAACCCAGAATCACCGGTTGCCCACCCTCATGATAACATTTATGTAACATTTTAATCTTTGAGTAACCCAAATGACAAACCCGCTTACTTAAGTAACATCTTTGTAACGAAAAAAACTTTAGTAACTTAGGTGAACTTTCACGTAAACTTTAGTAACATCTTTGACCTATAACCCTACTACTTATAATAGAGGAATGAATCTCTCTCCTCATGGTATTAAAATTAAAACTTACAAAATACAAAGCCTATTGTATAATACATAATGCACTATTAATGATCTTTCTCATTAATATTAATTTTAAGACTTACAAGTCTTAAAGCTTAATGTACAAAATACAAAGCACTATTAATGTTGGTCAAGATATTTAATATAGTTAATATAATTAACTGGTCAATAAATACAATTAATGTATTTATTAAAACACCCCTTACACAAGAAATACAAATTATCAAGCATATTGTAGAACCAACTTAAACATAATTCCTACATTAAAATGTCACTAATACAAATAATAAAGAACATTATACAAATATACAATCCCGAGCAGACACGGTCTAAATGGGCCCGAGCCGAATGGTACGATCCAAGCGGCACGAGCCAAACGGGTCGAGCACGAGTGGGCACGGGCAACGGACTCGAGCCCAAACGGGCACGAGCTAAGCGAAATTCTTGAAATCAGTAATTTATTATCAAAAGAACATAATAAACTAAATACATGATTCACGAAAATTTTATTTGAGGTATCCGTCATTTTGCGCTGGGAACCACATTAAATGTCACTAATACAAATAATAAAGCGCATTATACGTATATTAAAGCTCGAACGGTCAACGGGCAAAATGGGCTTGAGCCGGTGGTGCCGCCAAGCGGGCTCGAGCCCGACGGGCATGGGCCAAATAGGCACGAGCCGACGGGCTCGAGCCCAAACGGCACGCAAACTAACGAAATTCTTGATATCCGTAAATTTATTGTCAAAAATAACATAATAAACTAAAATACATGATTCACAGAAAATTTTATTTCATGGTACCCGCCGCCGCAACGCGCGGGTACCCTACTAGTGTCATAAGAACTACAAGGGAATCTTGTAAATACTATTCGAATCCTTACAAAGGCTATTACAGAATTAGATGCCATAGGAGTGCTTACAATAATTCTAGTGAGTTGCTTAAGTATACCAAGATATCACTTCACAACTGTAGACCGTTTGATGCATAAGTTACCACAGAAACACTAAGCTTAAATTCACAAAGAATTAACGAAGTTACCTGCTATCAGTGTTGTTTGATGTTGACATTAGAAGGGATTTCATTCAATCATTGTGGATCATAAATGTAAATGCCCTCATGAATGTTGTGGCAAGATTACTAAGACGTGCATTTTGGTTTAGTAAGCGAGGTTGTAGCTGAGTGTCACCTTTTTAATATCAACGCATCTCAGAATGAGAGTCTGATAGATTACGTGTTTAATATCCATGAGAAATAAAACAAGAATCTTTTGAGAGAGACTTGAGTGGCTGGGAATGGGTTGTGCATTGCATCACTGGGTCTATGATATCTGTCTTCAATATCTTAATCATCTTTGTGATTAGAAATAGCATATGAATTGACCGGGTGTCTGTCCTAACTTTTTGAAGGGTTCATTTCTTTTCACCCTTTCATTAACTTTTTATTTTTTTTCTTCAACCCTTTATTTCCCGTTTTCTCAATTACTCCTTTTTTCATACCTAAGGACTTCTACACTAACTAGAAGATTGTCCCTAGGTGAATCCTTCCGGCTCTGGCTGCATCATGAGATAAAACCTAAACTTAACCGCCTTATTTCTTCATGAACATAAGAGTTGGTTTTGTTGGTTTGGTATAACATCTCAGCCTTTAAACCTTTTTGGAAAATTCAGTCAAAGTGTGCATATGAAAACCGGTTTGATAACACTTTGAAAGTTTTTATTTTCATATTGATATTTCAAATGGTTTTGTAAGAAATACTCTTCCTACACATGTGCTTATGAAGATTTTTGAAAACCAACATTTTATGATAAACGTATGGCTCTTGAAACCACTTGTTAGTATCAAAATTCAAAGTATTTTGCACATGGTGCTTGGAGTAAACACCTTTGAAATTAGTAAATTATCCTAACAAGACTAGACTTTGTGAGACACGTTTACGTCGCTCGTTAAAGGGTTACATCATCAGCTTTTACACGAATGAAATCTGTTACTTTAGTTTTGACTACTTTCACGAAATAATTTCTAATAAATTAATCGGGTGGAGTTACGGAATGAGCCACTGCTAAATGATGCTAAGACATCCATCTACACCCTATATCATTATTTATACCCAGAACCCTACTTATTTTTACACCAAACCCATTTACCCTCTTGGTCTCAAAATCATTTCTTAAATATCAATCAAAACATGTTTCTCAAGTGTTTCAAATCAAACACATGGTATAATCAATTGAGGTAATGTAGAAACATGCATAAAAAGTTTAAAAAATCACATTATAAAATAATGGAAAAGATGTTCTTACAAAAATGGTGGTGAAAAGAGATGAACAAGAAAAAAAAGAACAATGAACTAAAACCACAATTAATCAGCACCCAATAGCTTCCAATTCAAACACGAGTCTTCAAAACCCAATAAAGAAATTACCCAAATAACTTGAAAAACTTGTAAGAACTTCCAAATAACCCAAGAATCAAGTCGAGGTGATGTTGTTTTTGGTGAAATATGTTAAGATTAAAAACCTAACAACTAAACCTTGAAGTATAAATGATTTAATCTTGCATGAATCAAAACTATGGATGGATTTGGTGGGTTAAGGGTGTCTGGCACCACAAGGAGGGAGAAGCAAAGAAAACTTGATTTTATGGTGAAATGAAATGAGAAGAGTTAGGGTTAAATGGTTCAGGTTGTGTATAGTTTTGAGTATAATCATGAGATGCTTCACATTTAATTGGTGCATGGGATAGGGTGAGAAGGGGGTGCCAACCTTGAAGTTGCAAAACACACAACCATAAATGGTTTCCTTGTGCATGCTTGTAAGAAAGGTGTAGTGTGTGTTAGGATCCAATATTTATTATGTTGATGATTCGGGTGGTCTTGGATGATCAAAATACATGTTTGCCATAGTTAGAGAGTTAGTAGAGAGAAAGGGTGTTCTTGCTAGAGGTTTACACAAGTGAAAGATTAGATTAAAATGAAGCACCACCCCTTCCATGGATGGAAGGGGTATTTATACTTACAAATACACGACCTCCTATCGGCCTGTGGATCAGGGATACAGTGGGTAAAGACCCGTCCTTCCTCCACGGTGTTGCACTACGCTAAACTAAACTAATAACTAACTAATAAACTGATAAATAACGTAACTAATGACAAGTCTACGAGCTAACTTAAGCTAGATAACATTTGGGGTGACCGACTCTTCACTATGGAATTTTCTAATTCCTAACAATCTCCCCCTAAGGGAGGTCACCCCATGTTTTACATTTCAATCCTAGCATTCTATTTTATCTTTGTTCTTGAGCTCGTAGACTTCAATTCTTCATTTCAACAATCTTTGTGTTTTAGTAGTGATTCTTCAAAGTCCGCACTAATTTGTACGTTTAGTGGAGGCCTTTAAGCGATCCACATCTTTGATGATCTTGAGCTTTCATTGAGATCATCGCCACGATAAATCTGGATCACCCTTTATTGTGTTGCCATCATGTGAAGTTGTGACTTTCGGACCGACATGCTCACACTTTTGAATCATGACATCTTTCCATCGAGTAGCGGAAGCCTTCTTCGGTTCATGATATTTGCGGCGTAGCGAAGCATAGTATAAAATATCGTAACCGGGTTATGTAGATATGCACCACCATGATTTCTTCAATTAAGTGTGGTTGATGTGAACATGCGGCTTTGGATTGACTCTCAATTCGATCACCGCAATCATCGGGTGTACCGCATACTGACGATTAGCAATAAAGCGCACGAAAGTGTCTTTGATCACTTCGTTGAATTGAGGTACACGCCCACGGTTCCCGTTGATCGATAAATACTTTGTGATCGGTAGGATTCCTAAGAATCTCCTTGATGGGGTTTCGCACTGTTCTAGTCGTTCTCAAACCGAACGTCTCAAAGAAGACAACACGGAGTGAGTGAACCAATAATTGAGATTCACCGATTGATGAAAAATTGATTTGAAAACAATCGCGTATTGCTTAGAATAAAGAGTTTTGCAATGTCTGACGAAGGTTTTATGAGAAAGATCAATTTTCAATCAAAACACTTTTTGTATTTGAAAATAGTACACAATCGACGTGCTAGCGAAAAGAAGAGATTCGCACATCGAATGGTTTTTCTAAAAGTATTTTTCAATCAAAAATACTTTTTGAATTTGAAAACATAAGTACACATTCGACGTGCTAGAGAAAAGAAGGTTTGCACATCGAACGGTTTTTCCAAAAGTATTCGTCAATTCCATTCCTGGACCAAGGTTGATTCAATAATGAATCGCCCCATCGTTTCTATCCAGTTGTCACAAGCTTGATCTTTTGCAAGATTTCACATGTCACCCACCAAGAGCTTGTTAGATGTTGGCTCTGAAGGATTTCCATCTTCATTGTGAATATTTTACATATCACTCGGATGTTCGGCAATACCACAAGGATAATCGTGGGACTCTTAATATATACTTACTTTCCACATTGTGTGAAAAAGCAAGTCTTCAAGAATTTAGTGTCCTAACGAGATATTGTGGATGATCTCTTGGCTCTAGACTCAATAGTGCACATTTGGTTCTCGTGTTTGAGACTAGGGAGAGGGTCTCCTTCTTCAATATCAACAATCTCTAAGAGAAAGTCGATAGATAATGTTGGTTCCCGTGAGAATGAAACAAGCCCTTTTAAGAGGAACTTGAGTGGCTTGGGAAGTTGTAGTCTGAGCGTCCTTTGGGTCCATGAAGTCTTGTCTTCAATACCAATGTTACCTTAGTAACAACCAAGAGTATATGTATTGAACCGGTTTACGCCTAAGGTTGAATTGATGGAGGCTATTTCTTTTCACCCTTTTTCACATTCAGTTCTTTTTCATTCTTCAACCCTTCAATGCTTACCGAGACTTCATAACTAGAACCTTGTTGGGTTTATTCGATTACTAGCTACTGCCTCATCCGCACTCTTACCATATTCTCATTTTTCTCCTTTTTTTCATCGTACCTAAGGACTCTACACTATCTAGTGAATTGTCCTGGGTAGATCCCTCCGCTCACAGCGGATCGTGGGAACAAATACCTAACCTAACCATCCTTATAACACCATGCATAAAGTAAATTTGGTCGGTCTTTTGGTATTGTTCATTCCTTCTCGAAACCAATTGAAAAATCATTTGGAAAACCAATCAAGGTACTTGTGATACGAGATCAAAGCATTTTGTACCTTAATAGTTTTGATCATTTAGAAAACCTCCCCCTCAACATGTGCGTATGATTTAGAAATTGTTTAGCACAAGGAGGCAAGAGGACTTTGAAATATTTTCTTTGATCACAATTTTCATACGAAAAAGCCATTTGATTTTCATGGTAAAATTCTCCCCCTCAATATGTGCGTAGGATATTTAAAATCATTTTATCACATAGAGGCAAGAGTTCTTTTGAAGTACATCCACGATCACAAAAGCCATTAAGAAACCATTTGAAAACTCAATCAAGGTACTTTATAAATCTCTTTAAAAAGCTTTTGTACTCGATAGTTATGCTCCCTCAATATGTGCTTCTAGATTCGGCGCTTAGCACATACGAGAGCACCGCACAATTTCATCAAATCGATCACCTTTATCAAATTTCATTATTAAATCACAAATTCTCCCGATTAAAAATATCAAACCCTTTGAGATTTTGGATCCCAAGTGATTTAATTAGGTTTAGAAAACATGGGAGAAAATGTGGCCTTGATTAAATACTCATCTGGTTTTTGGATAAATCCTCCTCCTCAACATGTGCATTATGTATTTGAAATCGTTTGGCACATGGAGGTAGGAGTGCCTTTAAAGGACTAAAATCAATTCTATTTAAAACAGATTTGAGATTTAAATCACGATCTCTCCCGCGATCAAAAATTTCAAACCATTTGAGATTTGTGATCCCAAAAGATTTAAATCATTTAGAAAATTTTGGGGAAAGACGTGGCAAGATTTAACTTTGAAAGATGACAGATAAGAACCATTTTAAGACATTAAAGATTGTTAGTGTCAGGTATGATAGTTTTTAAGAGATCTTTTAAGTAAAACAAAATAATTTCACAATCAAACAAGAATGAAAAAATTTCATTTTGAAAGACCTTGATTCTAAAGAAAAATCATACCATGACATAACATTAAATCTTTAGATCACCACTTATTTTGTACAATCCAGACTTTTATGAAGCAATATTGTTTGAAAATAATTTATTTTAAATCACTCTCCCCTCAATCGATGACCAAGTCGATAATTGAGTGACTTAAGTTTTGATAAAATGAAGTCCGGTGATTTTCAAAATTAAGACCAATTTATTTTCAAAACAATATTTTCCATATTCAAAACAATATTTTCAAAATTGTTTAAAGATGGTATCATTTACTACTTTTCTGCACAAGATACGTTAGGTGGTTGAGAAGCTTCATTGTTGTTGTTGTTGGGTTTGAAGAAAATCATCTGCGATGCGGTGAGACTTCTTCGTTGCATTTTTTATGCCAACCGAGGTCCAATTAAGCTCCGTTTCTTCACTTGATGAAGAAAACCATCTCGCGATGCAATAAGACCTCTTACGTTGCATTTCATGCCAACTCTCCATTGAAGTCCAGTTAAGCTCCGTTTCTTCATTTGTCAACCCAAGATATAGTTACCCTTTCCTTTCGGCATCCAATCATCTTCAATTGTGGGATCCGGATCCGGAACATTCTTATAACCAATATACCTGCATACGTTAGTGAACACACATACAAATATATGGTGGTCGACATCACCTAAACAACAATCGACTAATAAAAGTCAATCCAACATATCAAACAGATCATGTAAAGCATGGGAATAATGTGTTTATCAAACTCTAATCATCTAATCCTAGCAATCATATCCTAGGCACCTAGTCCTTCAACATAGGTTAACATCATTTTAAATTAAGCATATTAGGATAATTAAGAAAGCCTGTTAGATGATGTAAATTTGAAAACATTCTCCCCTCAATCAATGACTTATTTTACCGAAAAGGTTAAAAGCGTCTGAAGTCATTGATTGAGTTTTCAATTTTAAAAACTACGAATCGATTGTTTTAAAGCAACTCATTTACCACCATTTTGAAAACACCAAATATTTTTCTCAAGAATTTTAGACGGAAAAACATTTGTGTAGGAACAATGATCCTTGACATACTTTCCTTGTTTTGTTTTTAAGAAAAGTGCACGAAATATTTTGAAAATAGGTTTAGCGCAAAGACTTTCCTTCCTTTAAAAGAACGGGTTGCTATCGGAAATAATAGCAAGCCATAGTTTTAACACGGTTCTGATCAAATAGCGTAAGCCATAGTTTAAGCTTGGTTACTGATCGAAATAATCGTAAGCCATATTTTGAGACATGTTAAGAAAAGAATATTTACACCTCCTGCTCGAACTTCATCTATGGTCCCCTGCCATTATTGAATGACATTTCTAAGACCGTAGATGTTATCGATACCAGAAGACATGTCATGTGAAAACATATTTTTGGTATTTTTGAAATTTTCTGATTTTTATGGGTTTTTTTGAAGGTTTTATATTTTTCTATTTTCTTTTGATGGTTTTATATTTTTCTATTTTGTTTTTGTTGGTTTTATAATTTTGTATTTTGTTTTCTGATAAATATATACAAGGATAGAGTAGATGATATAGTTAAAGAAAATGATGATACGAGTACCGAGATAAGGATATCGAGCAGCACGTCGTAGAAGATAGAAGTCATCAACTCTTAAACATTCACCACCAAAGCTTCGGGGCTCTTGAATCGAAGAAAGAATTGAACCATCCGAAGAGAGACTCTGGCAGCTTCCCCAAACCGAAAATCCTTTGGATGAGCGATTGAAGCTCTATTTCAAGCTTTCCTTAGCGGTGCAGAGAAGCACACCATTATCATAAATCCATTGCTCCTATTAAGACCGATAATCGAGATTCTCCATTCGGGGTTATATCATCCAATAGAACATCAGCAACGTTTCATCCCACACATAAATAACACTTCTCAAATTTCCTTTCAACTGACGTCTGAAGCGATCCATTCCAAAAGGTGTCAAGAGAACAATTCCCCAAGTAGTTGAATTGATGCAGTCAGTCTCTTTGTATAATGCTCAAGAACTCTCCCGAATACACATCATGAGGGTAATGAAGAACAACTCCCCAATGTTCACATCTTTCATCCCTGATGAATGTGTATGAAGCTCAAGAACCCGAAGTACACCAATATCCAAGAACTCTCCCAAACACATCATGCCCGGAAGGAAAACACCTCCCAATGTTTGTGGTAAACAATGGCTTTCTTCCCGATGATCGTGTATGAAGCTCAAGGACCAAGTACACACATTCCCCAAAGAGAGAACAACCGATAACATTGAAGAAGCGGGCGAATCATCGATTATCTCTGCGGGTGACAATCTCTGCGGATGTCGACACCGGAATAAGTGATTATATCTACGAATCACAGTTAAGCCCTCAAGTAAAACAAATGAGCATCCCCAATGTTCACAATTCTCTCCCACGATGATTGCGATAACATCGAGATCATCACACACCAATGTACCTCTTATATCTTGAAACATTTTCTAACATCTCTTCCCCACATAGTTGAAATAAGAACACTAAACGCCTTGAAGAGTAAAACCTTGAGTTTCTCTGCGGTCATGACATTTGTTTTCCGGGATAACTTCAATCACTTAAGTATTAAGTCCATCAAGTTTACTCGCCATGAGTCAAACCTTGAGTTTCTCTGATAATCACATTTGTCTTCCCGGATATCTTCAATTACTTAGAAGTATTAAGTTCATCAAGTTTACTCGCGTTTAGATACGTGTCTCCTTCCCCTTCTTTGGTTTTGACACTTGAATCAGCAACACTTTGAAAGCCCAAATACAAGAAATCATTGAGAAGAACCTTAGAAGTCTTTGTGAGAATCAACTTGTCAAGAATATGAGCAAGTCTAATTGGGATTAAATTCGACATATCACTCTCCCCAATTAGTGCTCTCCCTAAACCGACAATCTGCTTGATAAATGCCATGAATTAAGAAGAAGTCTTTAGATTGTTAAATGCAACTCGTCTTTAGTCTTCTAACATGTAGCGTAAAATGTAGAACCGATCAGACTCGACCTTCTTCAAGATTGTCTAGTTGGGAATAGAAAGTTAACATCTTCAACTCACCAAAACAAGAACATCACCAAAAAGCATCCCAATCAACTTACATCTTGCAAATCCCTTAACTAAAATCCTCCCAATCAAACAAGAACGTAAAGATGTTCATCAAGGAAATCAACAATCGGGCCGCGAACGAACACACAAAATGGTAATACCAAGCAAACAATCACATCAAACAAGAATGTAGGTTGTTCGAATCATCATGTTGATGTGCACGTGAAGCATTAACCGAAGCACTTTGTCAATAAACTCATATCGACTTGTGAAGATGTCAACAAACGGCTCTTAAGAAGAAACTCCATGTGAAGATTACCCGATAAGAAGAAGCTCGGTTCTTACATGAGTTTAGAGCCGTATGACCATTTAAATTCTCAAATAATAATCAACCATGCGGTAATTTCACACTTCTTCTCCCCTCAAGAATTGCATACGGAGTTGCCATTCTTGATTAAGTAAGTGAAAATCATCCGAATGTTCTATTCACACTTCTCTCCCGCAAAATAAGCACATGATGTCGCCATCTTCATTATAATCGAGCAAGTGGAATGAGAAAACAATCGGTGGTAGCCGGTTCACTTGATGACTTAAGCGCATGGAAAAGTATGAAGCATGTTGACGAGAATGGTCATAAATAAGAAGATTTCTCTTCTTCGAAGATAAAGCGCGACACGCACACTTTTCTTTTCTTTAGAGAACGAGGCTGAATCATGTGAGCAGACGTCATAAGAAGATTTCTCTTCTTTCAAAGATAAAGCGCCTTTGAAACGTACACTTTTCTTTTCTTTAGAGTACGAGGCTGAACTGAAGTGAGCAGGCGTCATAATCTCTCTTTTCGACTCTCTTTAGCAAAACATGTAATCAACCCATTATCATTCAAGAGGCTCTTTGTAGTGACGGTGATGGAGATAACTCAAGATGACTAATTTGACCTCAAGTAAACTAACCCGAGCTCGTGACTTAAACTTGCACATATGTAACAAAGAGCGGTGCAGATTTCCGTTAGCATCTCTAAGTACTCTCTAAGTACTCTATACTCATCATCCAACCAACCATCAAGTAATAGACGTACTTTACCTCTTGAAAATCCACAATTGAATGTGACACTGAGCACTACAACGTAACTCCTTAAAGTGATAGTTATCTTGAGGTGGTATGAGTCCAATTCCCCCAAGTGGTAAAAGAAAAGGTAAAAGACACCCAACAATAACTAGATTTCCAAGTCTTCGTTTTTTATAATAAGCTCGAACAAGGATCATGAAGAATCTTCATCCATCCATCCCCGATACCTTCAGATACTAAGTACACTCGCCCGTGATAATTCACTTCAACCTCAAATAAATAATAGTGAATTAACTCCGTTGTCACATCTTTTGGTTAAAAGCTCAACTCTAGCCTTCTTTGACATTTAAACGAACTTTGATACTGGTTTCATCCCGACCATGGTCAACATCACATAACCCCGAAAAACCATGTAATAACCAAACTGCCATGATGAATATCCAAACACACATCCAATTTATGAAGTACACCCTTTTATCCTTTCTTCGAAACAGAAACTGTAGCACCAACATCAGATAAGATCTCGAAATACACTTTCCTTTTCTCCAGGATGGTTCCATCATAACGTGATTTTACAACTCTATGGTTTAAACCGAAAAATAGATTCTTTCGCGGGATTTTACAAAACCAAGAATAAACCGTAAGATAGATCCGGAAATGCACCTTACTATTATCGGGATGTTTTCATTGTTACGGATTTTACAAGTCTATGATTTAAACCGAGAAATAGGTTCTTTCGCGGGATTTTACAAAATCAAGACAAAACCGTAAACAATGTCGACTTGAATGTGTAATGACAACATTGGTTTCGGTGAATATCTGCTTTTAGGGAACATGCGCGTTTATCAATGGTTCATTATCCAATATCAACAACATCATCAACCAACCAATCAATACTTTGGTAAACACATCATTCACGCATAATGTCGGCTATTGTAGTGACCACATGGAGAAGTAAACCCGATATACCAGACTTGATCATGAAGTAGAATTCCCCAGATTTGTTACTTAAACTTGTACTCATCCTTGTGAAGAAGAAACGGTGTACCCAATGTACAAAACCTCTTGACATTCTCAACTGAGTGAGACACCGAAGTGATAGCTACGTTGTGGGTTAAGCGAGAAAGGAATCACAACCGTAACTAGATAGCCAAGTCTTTATCACACTCTTTAAAAGCCCAAACAAGTCATCTTCGCGGAAGGGTAGAAAGAAAGAAGATGAAATAAGTAAATGTGCCCGGAAAACCTCACTTCAAATTCAAATAAGAAATACCGTACAAACAACCCCGTAGTCAACCTTGTTCAAGTATCGATTCAGGCCGAGACATAACATACTTCGAGAAAATGTATAAACCTAAGTATCAAACCTCATAATACAACGAATACAACAAATCTCATTATCAGATCAAATCTCATTATCGACAAATCACTTCAACAAATCACATCATCAAATCTCACCTTAAACCGGTCTAACAAATCAAGTCTTCTCCCGAACCAAGTCAGTCACGCCCAATTCATCTCAAAACGCATATCCACTGAGCATATAAGCATTAAAAGGCCCAAAAAAATCCAAATCTAACACACACGATCCATAACCCTTTCTCAATTAACACTCAAGCCCGGTTCAAGATTTATTAAACCCAAAAAAAAATATTATTAGACCAATGAAACCCTTTATCAAATTCTAACATCCCAAATTCAAAATTGTCCAAATCCAGTCCACGAGTTAATTATCAAGTCCGGTGCAATTACCATAAGTTAATTACTACGAGTTAATTAACAAGTCTGATAATACGTCCACTTCATGTCCACTTATCAGGACCAAACAATAAAACAATCGAATCTCGTTATCAAACCAATAAACAAATCCGGTGCACGTCCAAATATGATAACCAAGTATATGTTGTTGTCCCATGTTCCATATTCAAACAATGCTAACACATGGCCCAATTATATGAAGAGTATCCCACGGCCCATATGATTTAACTACTCGATCCAAATAATCTAAGGAAAGTTGCCCTAATATTCGGGTATAAAACACAAGTTTCACTTCAATATTTACCCTAATCTTGCTAAATAAAAGAGCAGACACAAAACACTTCTCCAAACCCTAAACATACTCTATCAATAATCCGCCCCCATTCTGTTATCATCATCTCGCATCACACAAGTATTAGAGTTGATTCATCTCTCCATTTGAACAGACAATCCACCTAATACACGAGCTCGCCACAGGGTTGGTTAGAAGCACATCATCGACGCCACAGGGATGGTTTAATGATGCGGACTAGTCTTCCAAGATTTGATTAGAGGTCTCAGGTAGGTAAATATCAACCATATCGTTATCATACTCTCATAACCGATTTAAGGAATGGACACAACAATATTGTTATGATTCATCCCTTTTATAATCGAATATTCATAGAAGTTTATGCTTCGAAATAAGTTGACACTTTGGGTGAGATGTGTTTCTCTTTTTGTTTTCCTTTTAACCGAACATGGATTAAGAATGAAGCACAAGTTGTTTCAATTCTTTTCAAAAATATTCGGACAGAGACCCTCGCTTTAATATGGATCTGTGATGTACTTGTTCAACGAAAAAAAATCTTTATACAAGGTTGAAGCCCACGTTGACATTTTCTGAGATCCTTTGTAGATATTCTTTTTGCTTTGAGTCATAAAGTACATATGGGATAGTGAATCTGATGTTGTTGTCAATTGATTAGGGATAATAAGAATTAGATTAAATTTTTGGATGAAGTTGGTTTGAGAGATGAATGATGTTTATGATGATTGAGTAGATTCAGTTGATGTAGATTAGTATATGAAGTTTTTGTAAACTGCTGTTGTTGAATGAAATTATGGACTGATGATGTTTATAATAAACCTGAGGTCGATTGATGTCATGTCTGGTATATGGTTAATGAAAAAGTAGTCGTGGTCAAGGTCTGTTCTTCTTCATCTCCATTTCTGTACCAAATCGCTAGTTTACTAGCTAAGTCGCTAGCCAAGTCGCTAGCCAAGTCGCTAGCCAACTCGCTAAGCCAACTCGCTAAGCTAACTCGCTACGACTTGTTAAATAACAAGTCGCTGGGTCTATAACAAATCGCTAGCTTTATCAGTTTGACTCAAAAGTTAAACCGTTACCAAGTCGCTACTTTTTATCTCTATTCGCCATTGACTTTCAAAAAAATCAACGAACATCCAAGTTGCTACTGAAATAGATAGACAAGTCGCCATTGACTTTTTGACCATACACTGAATCTGGACAAAAATGAGGACAAGTCTCTAGGAAGAACATTTTAACACCAGCAGCAGACAACTAACCCAGTAAAAAGAACAGTAAGGACCAGATACACGACCATCAAAACGTAACATAAAAACTGATACAAACCCCATCAAAACCATGTTAGAAAGCAGAAGGATAGTTTCAAACCAAACATCAAAATCAAGACCACAAGAGTGTACATAAAAGCAGTTTGGACCATAAAGCTTGACAAACAACAAATATGTATTCATGAAAGCAAGATACTTTATTTTGGACCAAAAGATATGCAAACATCAAAGACAATACCAAAAAAACAGTCTACACATAATTCGAAGACCATACAAAATCATCAAAACACAAAAACCTTGGCTCTGGTACCAATTGTTAGGATCCAATATTTATTGTGTTGATGATTCGGGTGGTCTTGGATGATCAAAATACATGTTTGTCATAGTTAGAGAGTTAGTAGAGAGAGAGGGTGTTCTTGCTAGAGGTTTACACAAGTGAAAGATTAGATTAAAATGAAGCACCACCCTTCCATGGATGGAAGGGGTATTTATACTACAAATACACGACCTCCTATCGACACGTGGATCGTGGATACAATGGGTAAAGACCGTCCTTCCTCCACGGTGTTGCACTCGCTAAACTAAACTAATAACTAACTAATAAACCGATAAATAACGTAACTAATGACAAGTCTACGAGCTAACTTAAGCTAGATAACATTTGGGGTGACCGACTCTTCACTATGGAATTTTCTAATTCCTAACAATTATGTTAGGGTGGTTAATGTATTTAAATGATTACAAAATAGAGATTTACGTGGTGATGGGAGTGTGTGAGGGTGAACGGCCAAAGATGGGAGGGGGAGAAAATGTTTAGTTTTTGTAAGAAAATTGATTTATAGTTGGTGTATTTATGTATTTATTGTATATAAATTTATTGCTTGTGATTTAGTTAATAACATGTTTTAGTCGTCACTAAATTAGCGATATGTATCATTAATGATATTAACCTTGAAGTTGCAAATTTAGAGACACCTTTAACAACCATTGCTAGGACGTCTCAAAAGTAGCGACATATTTGGCAAATCAGCTTGCAACACCTTTAACTACTACACCTACTTACACATACACATAGATCATTTTTCTAGGAGGTTGTGAGGCTTTCCCTTGAAGGTTCCAAACAACAAAGACTCAATTTTATGCTAAGTTTAAGAAAGATTTGTACTTGAGTTTTATGACATTGTTTATCAAGCTTGATTAGTTGTTGATTATCTCTTAAGGTTGAAATGGTGATTATCATTCAACTAGTTATAATTAGTTTTCAAAATGAATGATTGTCTTACGAATGACCATATCATAGGTAACTTGATTTCACAAAAAACTTGGGTGTTATTATTAACAATTTTGTGAAATGAACACGGATCAAACTTGTTGAAATTGTTAGCCTGTATTGTTGTAACGGGGCCCAAGCCCATGTCTAGAATATTCTTAGTATCGCTATAAATATGTCTAATGTAATCAATTAGAATCAATCAATCAAATCATTATCATTCTCATATATTCTTACATGGTATCGAGCCTTCTCTTCGATCCAAAAACCAAACTCTAAACCTAAACTCTTCCACCGCCGGCTATACGCCGGAGGTTCGGAGGGCTCCCTTTACACTTTAACCTTAATAAAATAAAAAGACACTGATCTGTCAATTTGCCCTAATTAAGCATAAATCTATCAAATTCATCACTCCTTACCAGACGGCGAAACGGTAACAACAATCACCACCACAACCTTCTTTATTCTCTCGGGTCACTTAAACACTGAGGTAATATTTATTGTCGAGAAGCGTTTAATTTGACGGATACCGATGGTGAACGTGTTGAGCATGAAATTGTGAAAGGATATGATGGTATGATTAAGGCTGAAAATGATACATGTGGTGTTGGGTATGTGATTGAGAAAGGATATGTTGTTACTAACTTTTCTTTTAAATGGGCATAAGGCGTACTGAGAAGTATGGTGGATTTTGTTTTGTCTATCAAATTTACTTTTCTTTTCATTAAAATAAAATTAATAATACAGTTAAATAAATAAATAAATAAATAAATAAATAAAGGCTGGACCTTTATATTTTTCTAGGGAAAAATACGCCCCGTTTGTTTGGAAGGTTCTTTGGGGGTTGAAGTTTTAGAACCAACTTTCTTTTTCTCGTTTTTGTTTTAGTTGTAGGGGATACTTTGGGTTATCCCGTTTTAGTTGTAGGAGATACTTTGGGTTATCCCATTTTTAGTTGTAGGGGATACTTTGGGTTATCCCATTTGGCCAGGATATTTTGATTTATCCTGTTTGGTAAGGATATTTTGGTTTATCCCATTTGATCAGGATACTTTGGTTTATCCCGTTGTGCGTCTGGATACTTTGGTTTATCCGGTTTATTGCATCTTCTTGACGCGTGCTTGGATTCTTTGTCGAATGTCTTCATCAAGCAATTATTTATTTGCTTTAATTTATTGTTTTTTAGCTTTTAATCTTCAGTCCGAGTTTTTGCGATTTCGCCGCTCGGACTGCGGGGGAGTGTTAGGTTGTATTGTTGTAACGGGGCCCAAGCCCGTGTCTATAATATTCTTAGTATCGCTATAAATATGTCTAACGTAATCAATTAGAATCAATCAATCAAATCATTATCATTCTCATATATTCTTACAGAAATAACTTAGTATTGAATTGGTTGATTTTGTTTAATGTTTCATTTTATTCTTCTATGATGTGCGCATTTTGTATTTTTGTAAATTTAAATCTTTTTGAACTCATCAAAGCTACAACCTTTAGTGAAAAAATAGTTTTTAAATTTTTTGTTAATGTAGCATTCTCATATTTATGTTTGTGTTATAATTTTTAATTTACTTTTAGAGAAAAAAAATTGAGGTTCGAATGGTAGTACTATCTTACAATTTCAGTTATTAAATAGATATAATTTGAAAACAGTACAAATAAACAAATTCTCATTTTTTATTTTTTAATTGATCACATGGCGTAAAAATAAAATATTAAATAGTTCATTAATTAAATTAAATTTGGTAAATGCAATCAGACAAACTCATCTTTGGTGTATTAGTACGGACATTCAGTGATTCCAAATGCATACTTTGTCCATGAATGAAAAAATATTCCAAGTTAATCGAGTGAGACAAATATTGCTTGTTTATATATTTGTTTATTAACTTCACAAACACGAGTTTATTTTTGTTCGAGAACGCCGCCAAAGACTATTCCTAGCTTCCATGCTTTATAAATTGCATTATACTCCCCTAATAACTCACATCATAAAACATTTTATTAAACACAGTTTAATAGACCATTACCTAACATGTCTTTATGGAAGCTAGGAATAGTCTTTGGCGGCGTTCTCGAACAAAAATAAACTCATGTTTGTGCAGTCAATAAACAAGAGGCAATTTATTTTGCTTACTTAAAAATCCATGCTTATCAAGGGATAAATCCCCATCATCCATTTAGTATATAATCTAATGGTAGGGATTAACCTAAGATTTAATACTTAAACCTAAGTCCATGTTTTTTTTATTGTCTTTTTGTCTTTCTTTTTTATTAACCTTTTTTTTTTTTTTTTTTCTTTTTTTTTGTCTTTTTATTATTTTCCGTTTTTTATGAATTAACGTTTATTATTATTTTTTTTTTTTTTTTTTTTTAAATTTATGTTATTCACGTTTTTTTTGCGTTTTTCGCTTTCATACGTTTTCGTCCGTTTTCATCTGTTTCGTCCGTTTTTCAACGTTTTCGTCCATTTTCTTACGTTTTCATCCATCTTCATATGTTTTCGTCTATTTTCTTACCTTTTCGCTCGTTTTCATACGTTTTCGTCCGCTGTTCGTTTTCGTCCGTTTCGAGCGTTTTGCCCGTTTTATCGTTTTCATCCGTTTTCATAGGTTTATATACGTTTAGTCCGTTTCATCGGTTTTCATAGGTTTATATACGTTTTCGTCCGCTTTTTACGTTTCGTCCATTTTAGGCGCTTTCGTACATTTCATCGTTTTCTTCGTTTTCATACGTTTTTGTCCGTTTTTATACATTTTCGTCCGTTTTAAGACGTTTTTATACGCTTTTCATTCATTTTTATACGTTTTTTCCGTTTTCAGACGTTTTCGTCCGTTTTCATACGTTTTCGTCCGTTTTTTCTAGTTTTTTTTATACGTTTTCGTCTATTTTCATACGTTTTCATACTTATTATTAAACTCTATTATATTACATGTCTAATATCAATTGTGATATTTTATAAAAAAAAGTTAATGTCTAATATCACTTGTAATATTTCATAAACAAACAAGCATGTTTTTTTAACCTTTAATATCACCTGAGATATTTCATTGCTCTGTATATTTTTATATATTATCACCTATGTGTTTTCTAATATTTTTATAATTTTCGCTTACATGATAGTTTTGTACCTTTCATCGCAATTGACAAAGCGTATATTTTTTTAGTGCAACCAGTGTTATCTATCACTTGTGATATTATACTCTTAGTAGAAATAAAATGGTTAAAGTCTCTTTAGGTGAATTCTTATTTTGTTCAAAAAAATGCTAATTTAATGCAACACTTGTTTGAATTTGAGAATTGTGGACGTATGGTCCGGACTGGGCCAGGAATGGGTCAGGCCCGGCATCAGCGGCCCACTCTACGCCTAAACCCTAATCCATGCCTATATATACATGACAGGTTATCTCTGTAACACCCCAACCCGACAAGGCGTAAGTGTCACGTTACGGTGTCATATCGAACATACAATTAAAATCTTTACAAGTTGAAGACTTAAAAATAACATATCTAAATGAAATGAAATCTTCAAACAAAAGCTCTTGAAAATAAGTCCAAAAATAATATGGTAACTAGGGTTGGCCCACTCGGATAATCCAACTCTCACCCATCCAAGCCCATCTTGGACCTAAAGACTGCCGCAGAAAGGAAATGCGGTGAGCTTAAAAAGCCCAAAGAGCAGATATAACAAAGCGAAAGCTAAGCGAGAATCGAAATATGAAATGAAACAGAGGAAACAATAAAAATGTCATAGCGGAAAGGAAACAATGAGTCGATGAGGATTCCTGCAGAAACACAATTATACAGATATCCAGAAGGAACAGATAACAGAGGATGACAAGGCACATAGCACATTGATGACATATACGGAAGCACATATAAATAACCAGGCATACAATAAATCAGGAAGTCGGAGTACAAATAAACCAAACTGAAGTCCAAAGGCTAGCGGAAACAACTAATTAGAAAGTGAGCATGGCAATCACACAAGTCAAGTAACTACAGTTAATAACATAATTAGTATCATATCGCCAAATACTAACAATAGTCAAAGCATGGCGATCGCGTAACAAGTAGGAAATTCAATATGAACTTCATAATTGAATGAATTAAAGACATAGCAGAGCAACTAAATAAATTAACAAGCCAGACGTCACAAGTTGGACCATTTACTCAATCAAACAGTAGCATAAATAGAAATGTAAACATGGCAGATCAACAATCGATTTCACACTATCATGGTCACCAGACAAATCAAAGGGGCCACATAACAGTAGGATAACATTTAACCATATTACAACAGGTGAATCATCGCATACTAATCATATCGCAGCAGGGTAAACAGTAGTCACATAAGGCATGCAATAGCACAATCAATTTCAATAATCATATAATAACCCGGTACGTGAATGGAATGGTAAAGAATAAGTCGCATAAGTGCAGGGTAATGGCCATCAATACGAGAATATGGTGCGTTGGGGTAAGCAGACGGTACAATATAGGTATATCAACGATTGTAAGGGTTGTCGAAATCTATCCCGAGCCAACAAGATAGTACAAGAATATCGGTAGTAGCAATAGCGACCCGATAATCAATAGTAACCATCGTGATTCGGAGGGTGACCTCGGAATACCGGACAATAGGAGGAGACCTCGGTAACGATGGAGTAGCTAGCTCCCGGGCCGTGAGGGTGTATTGCACACACGCACCACATCACTAGAACGATATATATCGATGACAATGATGCATCTAGGATGCATCCATCGCCCTGCGAAATATTAGTGGCCATAACAATAACGATGAAGCGCGCATAATCAATACAATATAGGGACGGTGTGGAGCATCACTCAACCACACTAGAGTCATGCCATTGGTGCATCAATGACACGGACATGGAACCCCATGACTAATTCTGACTCGGTATCAACCGCGGATCAATATAGTCCGATTATCGGATGAATGAGTTAATAAATCAAGGGCTCAATGTCATTAGGTCACAAAGAGGTTCATAGCAACAGTTTAATGTCAACAGTTTCAGTAATAACAGTTCAATGGCAAAGGATTCAATAGCAAGGTCAATATCAAAAGAAATGATCAAGAAGCAAGTAGCAAGAAATCAAGATACGACGAGGTCATGAGAAACCTTATGAGAAAGGTCAGAATATCTGTACCTTAAACCGCGAATGAAACCAAATCAGAAAACACAAGTATCAGGAGTTACTCCTTCTTCAGCGAATCTACACGAATAATGATCGTCTTATTATTCTGAACCATTTAATGTCGAAGCGGATCTTAACATCATTTGTTATATCTTAACATATTTTAATGTTTTATTTTATATAATAATGACATACTTTTAAGGCGATTCTCGAATAATGTTATGAAGAATGACGGACACGGACCACATTCAAAAACACATAACACACACCTATATATATATATACTCATTCGAACAAATGCTCAACACAAACACATAAGCGAAGTATACCAAGACAGTGGTTAATGCCCATAAATGACATATATCAATTCATAAACCATATCATTAAAATGACCCATAAGATCATGTATAAATCGACATGTATACTTAGGTTAGTACGGTTTCTATTATTGCATGTATATAATTAATATATATACTAATCCATTGCTATCATGATCATGCATAACTCATACCATGTTTTCACAAATACAAAGCGCACTCGACACATTACATGATATTTACGTTTAAAACAAACATCTAATTCCATTTCTTTATATCAAAACAACATGTTTATTTCGATCTTGATTGACACAACATACTCCATAATAAACCGTTATAATTGTGATCATGTAACCCGTTTTAAAGCGAATAAAGAGATCATATTGGGTTCCCAATGACTAGATTACAAGATACATACAATTCGAACTTATAAATTCATGCATGCACACCATCAGATATGAACACCACACATACATATTTATACCTTTGCACACTCACATAGCATCAAGCATACAAAATCAGAATTTACGAGACACAAGGATTGCATGAAATCACACGTTAACACCCACGCCTATATCGACAAGACCTGATCGATCCATACGTACACATGACTACACACCCAAAGCATCAATCATAAACCGTTACATATGTATATTCGAACAAAAACTTGTGTAACGTTATTTCCATATCGTTCTTATCGTCTTGATGTATATCACTTAGTCACATGAAGATTTAAAACGACTCGAGTTGCATTTATGAAACACCTTTGGATTAGGTTGATATTATATTGATCGTATAAACACAAGGACTATAGGAATACCTTGAATTCGACAAGAACAGTCAAGAAGGTGAACACGAGAACCAAACTACACTTTTCGAATATACCACAGCCAATACCCAAGCTTGAACACTCGAGGGTTAGCACGCTATACCAATCACCAATAGTCCCTTCGCATCTCACGGCTTCTTTGACGAAAAAAATAAAACAATGGCAATACATTGCTTTGATTTTAGGGTTTTAAGAGTGTATCTGTATAAAATGGGAATTGGTTTTAAATAAAAAGGGTGAAGGAAATTGATTCTAGCCGAGATTTTGGGCAATTGGTTTTCAATCACAATCCTTTTCCAAAAACAAATTTGTCTTTCTTTTATTTGAAAAGTGCAAAACTAAAATAATAAAATATGTAATCGGTTCTAGTTGGTGACATATGGGCGTATGACTTATTGAGACATTCATAGTTACGATATATCTAGTTTTATTTGTCTTAGTTATTGAATTCTTTATCAATAAAATGGGACATAGAATAGAAATATACTTTAGGTTATTTTAGGATTTTATTTATTTAGGATAAAATTCATATAATGTATTTTAATCGAAGGTAAAGTTTTAAATGGCACAAATTTATCATCCATACTAAAGTTAAAGTTCAAATTGTGCGAATTATATGTTTCAAATATTTCGTGTTTTACAACTCTTAAAATAAACAAAATCTCACGATAGGTTTTCTTTTATACAAACAATTGTTTATGTAGTTTGTAAAACCTCACGATAGGTTGTATATTTTTTTTATGCTATCGCACTCTATTTATTTATGCTATGTTTGTCTATTGTTTTAATTTTATTAAGTTTTATATCTTTGCGATTCGCGGCATATACTTTAATCTTTGCATTCGGTGTTTTCGCATATTAAATAAGTTTAATGCTCCTACACGAGTAGCACCATCAAACTTGGGGGCTACCGGTATCTGCTTCTGCTTGTTTAAATGCGGTGTATTTGGAAGCGGATCGAAGGCAATTTAAATATTCGCACCAACTTGCCGTAGGGGCGTCCTCGTCGGTTGTGAAGGCGCGCGCTGTAGCGAAGCACGTCTTCTGTCGCGCATCTTTAGCGCGCCCTATGCGCGAAGCGTTCTGCTTGCGCCTCTTTGTCGCGCGGTAGCACACTTCTGCGACGCGTCTTACTCGTCGCACCTCTTTGTCGCGCCTGCGGCGCCACCTTATCTTGTGACAAGCGTCTTCATTGCACATCTTTGTCGCGCCGCGCGTAGCGCCGCCTGTGTCGTCTTCGTCGCACCATGTTGTGTCGCTTTGGTACAAAAGGTGCGCCTACCTGGGATGCGACATCGGGTTCCACTTTCACCCTGCGGCCATCGGAACTTAAGTTTAGCATAACATAGCCATGCGCTATCTCATACTAAACTTGGGGGCTTGTGGGCGTATGGTCCGGGCCGGGCGGGGAATGGGTCGGGCCGCATCAACAACCCACTCTACGCTAAACCCTAATCCATGCCTATATATACATGACGGGTTATCTCAACCCTAAGATATATTAGCTACACTACGCCGATACTAACTTGACCGTCGGAGGTGGACCCGGGCTCGGCTCGGGTCCACTCTAACGAGTTCTTTTGTTGACAGGTCTACTAGGGCTCGAGAGGCGACTAACGGCCAAGGAGAGTCGTTGAATCTAGTCACGCGCTTGATTATGCTTCAACAAGAATATTTCAAATCTCTATTTTCATAATTTGCTTCATTTTATTCATTTGATATTTTTAAGTGGCACTTATTATCTCTTGTGATATAACAACGTAAGGAAGATGAAGAATATTACATTCTTCATCATGTATGTGTTATCAATTTTGATACTCGACTAAGAATGTGAAATATTACATTCTTGCCGTCTGATAAAATTTAGTATTTTACCAAGTATATATGAAAGAAATAATAATATACATCACTTATTATATCACTGTGATGATTCTGTTCATTTTTTATTTGTGTTTTTGAAAATATTTAGGAAGATTTTTGTGTTTTATGATATTATGAAATATTAAAAAATGTGTTTAACAGAAAACAAAAGATGTTATGATACTTTGGTTAGACTTGTGGTGACATTTTCTTTTTAATAGATACATTGTGCATGTTTCGATAGGTTTTATAGAGGGATTTAAAAATATCTATCGTTGAATCAACAAACTAAAGAAGCTATGCTTGAAGAAAGCACAACAAACTTAGCAAGCTCAAACACCTGTGATATCGCACATGATATCACGGTGATATCACTAACTTTTATAACACATGATATCACAAGTGATATCATTTGGTGATATCACAAGTGATATAAACTATGATATCACACATACTACCACCGGTGATATCACACATGATATCACGGTGATATCACGTGTTATCACGCATGATATCGCGTGTGATATCATGTGATATTACAAGTGAGTGATATCACAGTGATATCATGTGTCATATCACGGTGTTTGAGCTTCATTAGTTTGTTTATAAAGATGTGCTTTCTTGACCATAGCTTCTTTGGTTCTTGATTCAACTATAGATAATTTCAAATCGCGATAAAACCTGTCGGCTGTCAATGTATCCATTAAATAGAAAATCCACCTGAAGTCTAACAAAAGTATCATAACATCTTTCGATTGAACAACTTTTCTAATATTTCATAATATCATAAAACACAAAAATCTTCTAAATATTTTCAAAACTACAATCATCATTCTTAGTTGAGTATCACGGCGATAACACATACATGATGAAGAATGTAATACTTTTCATCTTCCTTACGGTGTTATATCACATGAGATAAATAAGTGTCACTTACAAATATCAAAATGAAAGCGTCTGAAAGCGGACAAAAATGTATAAAATTGAATGAAAAGCGTGTGAAAGCGGACAAAAGCGTCGAAAAGCGTATATAAGCGGACAATAGCGTATAAAAGCGGATGGCGTATGAAAATTGCGGCGTCTAAAAATGGATGAAAGCGTAAAAAGCGGATGACAGCGTGTGAAAGCGGACGGCGTATAAAAGCGGATGAAAATACATGAAAAGTAAAAATACAGACGAAAACTTCTAAAAGCGGACGAAAATACATGAAAACCTAAAAAACAAACAAAGCGTATGAAAATGGATGAAAATGGCGAAAATGTAAAAGCGGGCGAAAATGCAGATCGAAAGCGTAAAAAGCATAAAACACGTGCGAAAGCGTATGAAAAATGGGCGAAACGAAAGCGGGACGAAAACGTGTGAAAGCGAGCAGCGTAAGAAAATGGGCGAAAACCTAAGAAAACAAGCAGCGTAAGAAAGCGAGCGGCGTATGAAAGCGGACCTAAGCGGGCGGCGTGAAAACATCTGGCGTGTGAAAGCAGGCCAACGTATAAAAGCGGCGAATCGTCTTAAAGCAGGCGAAAATGTCTAAAAGCGGAGAAAGCGGACAAAAGCGTCTAAAAACATACCAAGCGTATATAAACCTAACAGGCGTCGGAAAGCGGAAGGAAGCGGATGTAAGCGTGCAAAGCGGATGAAAGCAGACGAGCGTAAAAAATGGCGAAAACATATGAACACGAGCGAGCGTATAAAAGCGAGCGGCGTATGAATACGAGATGAAAGCGTGTGAAGCGAAAAAAAAAAAAAAAAAAAAAAAAAAAAAGGTGAATTTAAAATTAAAAATAATGAAAAAAAGCGTGAAGTTAAAAAAATTAAATAAAAGCGTGAATTGGAAAAAAAAAAAACAAAAACAAAAAAACATGATTTTAAAATAATAACGTGAGTTCCACAAACAAAAAAATAATAATAATAATAAAATAAAAAAATAAAAATGTTAATAAATAAGAGACAAAAACAAAGAAAAGGATAAAAAAACATGGACTTGGTTTCTTTATTAAATCTTAGGTTTATCCCAACCATTAGATCAAACTAGATGGATGGTGGGGATTTGTCCCTTGGTAAGCACTAAAATAAGAGTAAGCATTTGAAAATTCCTCCTTGTTTATATATTTGTTTATTAACTGCACAAACATGAGTTTATTTTTGTTCGAGAACGCCGCCAAAGACTATTCCTAGCTTCCATGCTTTATAAATTGCATTATATTCCCCTAATAACTCACATCATAAAACATTTTATTAAACAAAGTTTAATAGACCATTACCGAACATGTCTTCATAGTGAATAAAACATTATGCTCCATAATATTTAATAACCATGTGCTTTAAACTAATAAAATATTTGGAGTAAAACAAAATATGTTGGTCCTTTATTTAGCATATGAAACATCATCTAATATCGAGATACTAGGTTAACACTTAAACTACTCTAAAATCAAACCTTTAATATAACTACTAGCTAAATCAAAGATTCAACCCAAGAAAGTTTATGAAATAAACACGATATTGTACTATCTATCGAATAAATCCCAAAACACTAACCTATTAATTCTAACCAATAACTATCATATGGTTCTAATTCCAATTGTAGGATCTCATATTATCAACTTAAACACAAAAGAGGTGGTGACTTGATGGTGGTGGTGATGGCGTCGTGAGATAGAGAGGAAAGGAGAGGAAGAGATAAAGGATGAGAGAGTTTCTATTTCAAAGAGTAAACACATCCAAGCACACACACACAAGTGAGAGTTGTGGGCATACAAACACCATCTGTTGATACAAAAGTTGGGCGTTCCTTGTTTGGGGCTCCGACTCTCGTATCAATTGATGATTGCTACTTGAAACCTGCGCACTAAGAAGACAGAAAACACCGTTAGGCTTATCGTGGGATTGGGATCCTCCGGCGTGAGAGTAAGTTATTGGTTTAGGGTTAAAGGAGAGTTAGGGTTTGAGATCGTACCTTTAACGAGGGATAGGATTCCCTTTATATACACACGGAATCCTTGTTGGTTCCGTGTTCCCCAACCTTCGGCGTATCCCGTCCAAGTCGGTTGGGGAATGATTATCTCCATACTTAGGAGATATCCGATATCGTATTCCATAATTAACATTAGGCTTGGGCCTTCGTGGGCCCACACACTTATCGGCGTAGCCCAATTCGTGTTGGGCTTATTAGTATCGGACTTTGGTCGGGTTCGTGACCCGAATATAGATTATACGTCATCATGTCCCCCCAGTCTAGTATGCGCAGTGACGGACTGCGGATACTAGACTAATAACTGCAGTCAGTGAAAAACTACGAAGCGTAGCAAAGAAGCCAAAAAGATACCGCCTATACATTGTATCTAGACATAGTAATTTAAAATGGACGCCTCGAAATCGGGGAAAGTAATCGCAATGACGTCACATCAAGTGATCCGAGCCATGTTGGTGACGGTGGGATCCACGTGTCGCTCATCGGCGTGGATGAGGAAGCTTATATCCATCTTCCCATTTTACCGTGTTTCTCACGCTTAAAACTCAAACCGCCATTGTTAAGAATCCTTGCATTTGCAAACCAGAAAACCGCCTATTCCAAAGGTAACCGCGCGTGCGCATTAAAAAAAAAACGATACCATGGTTAAACAGTTATCTGATTTCACCTCCGATATCACCGAAAGTGAACTTCTAGAGTTCACCTCGGATTATTTTATACCACTGGACGTGCATCCGGTTGTTCCGGATGCGCGAGCATCTATTGCGGACTTCCCCGAAGGGAAAGTAGGGGTATACACATGTTATTTCGAGTTCGCCAATCAACGTGTACCCATATCCCTATTTCTGTGAGACGTATTAAATTATTACAGTCTGAACCTATCCCAGCTGCACTGCATCGGTGCAGCGAAGATCACCAACGTCGAGGTTAATTGCCGATTATTGGCGATTAACCCGACTATCCACCTATTCCGCGTTCTACCACACAACGTGGTCGCACGGGCGGGTCTCATTCGCTAACGCTACTGGCGCCCGAAAGGTTATACAAAAAAACCGGACGCGCCAGAACCGGAGAGAAACATTTTTACGGGTAGACGACGTGTGCTTCCCATCGCTTTTGAATTTTACACCTGTGGGACATTGCCAAGGATGAGCCCCCGCACGGATCATATAGCGCGGAGGATGCGGACCTGATAAACGCCAATCGCATCCCCATTAGTTCCTATCCTAAGGAATTTTTTGTGCATATGGGCATTAGCCGCAATTACTTTGGTATGCCAGATGAGATGCCAATCTTCTTAGGCGCTAATGGCTGTGTGGGTGCTCGCTCCTCCACATCCCTTTTTAATTAATGTAAGAGCTTTCTTTTCCTTTTACGCTAATTATGTAACTGCGTGTTGTTGTCTTACATTGCGCGAGATGGATCTTTTCACGGTTGTGCAACTAGCGGCCTTGTTCAGGTGAATGTAGGGACACGGCCCCTGAAGGAAGGAGAAGAGACCATACTGACAGCAACTGCGGGGCGTGTCACGGAGCTAAACGTTGAAGAGGCTAGGAGCAGTGGTCCCAATGCGTTGGAAGCTACCCCACTATAGAGTGTGCCGAACCCTAGGGTACCTACCCCGTTGGTGGAGCCGGCACCCATAGATATTAAAGAGGAGGAGGAGGCAGTGAGCCAAAGATTAGGCGCGAAGAGAACGCAGCGGTGACGATGGCGAGTTCTTCCGGAAGAAACGTCCTGTTGTCTTGACCGTGGAGTCGCTCGGCGATGTCGCATCAACTCCCCTTCCGTTGATACCATTACTCCTCGATAGTATTATTTGCAAAAGCCTTTGTCACATTCATTCGATATTATGAAATAATTGCTAATCCACTTGTATGTGTGCAGTCTGAGCATCTTTGTTGAGTCGCCACCCAAAGAGAGTCATGTACTCTCTCGCTTTTCGAAGCAGCCAAAGATCCGAGCCATTGGTGGTGGAGATGCGCCAATGGAGCGGCTTGTCGAAGAGTTGGTGCAAGCGTCAGCGCATCAAGCTTCCCTAGTAGAAGTTAAAGCGAAGGTTTCGGTAAAGGCGCCAAAGGCGCAAAAGGATCGAAAAATTGCGTCGTGAGGCGCATGAGTACCAAGGCCGAGGCAGAGTCCGAGTGTGTATGCCCGGAAGCTAGCCGGGAAAAGATGGCACTGATGGGCCAAATAAGCCAAGAGCGTCTGAGGTCTCGGGATATAAGTCTCCGCGCATCACCGGGCATCAAGTATTTGGAGAAGGGCAAAGAAGAGTTGACTTCACTTGAAAACTTGATGCAACTGCAAAGTGCCCTAGAGGTCAAGAGATGAAATTGCGCAAGCTCGGCATGGAGTACGACGAGGAGTTATCCCAACTCTTATCCACCATTGTTGAGCGCAGATGGCTCATAGGCCATGGTCTTACGCCTCACCGCACTTAGTACCTTGGAATCGCAATAGGTGGTGGATGCTTTTGTGGGAGTAGTTCGGCGCCTTAGAGCGCAAAGCGCGGTCGTGGAGAAGCTTCATGAGGCGGATCTGTTGAAGGTACCCTGAAAAGGTACCGCTATAATGCAATCTTATGATGAGCTAGTGTCGCCATGGAGAAGATGAAGTCTTTGAGCTTCCAATGATTGCCGAATTGGGCGTGACCAAGATTATCCTATAGGGGTAATAATGAAGGGCTAACCTTGGCTAAGCATCATCTTTGAGGATGCCGAGGCGCAACAGATACTTGAAACCCAATGAGTCTCACCGCAAGTGCCTGCTTTTGTTCGTCCCAAAGATATCTTGAATCCTTCGCTTTGGAGAAGGAAGTTCCATTGAAACAGTCTTGAAGCTCATGCCACTAGGCTCGCCAAGAAGGAAGGCATTAAGGGTAAGGCCGTTTTGTGTGGCGTTAGCGCTCGCCTCCCCTGCTCGGCGGGGTGCACGCTAGTGTTGCCACCGTATCTCGTCAAGACTCGATTTGTTGAAAAGTTTAAGCGAGGTTAAAGATGCAAAGAACCGCGTAAGTAGCTCATCTCTTGAGCGTTGTAATAGTTGGTAGGTTGTACTTAAAAGTAAACATCCTTTTGTAATAACTTGTAGTCATTAATGAAAATCTCCTTTTGCTAAGTGCGTGTTGATATTAATGCAACTTGTAATGTGGGTACTTATCTGTTTGTCTTTGCGTATAAGACATGTTCTAAGGGTCAAAGTTGTACACAAGCGCGAATAATATAAGAAATCCATAGTCATGTATGAAGATCATAGTATACTTAAGAGATAATTTCTTAGTACGTTTTTTTTTTATCATAATCGTGTATGTTGTGATATGCAGCGTACTGTAAATATCCTATCAAGGAATTGAGTGTCTTGGTTCCTAAGTTGTTAAACGTGCACCATATGCGTTGTTGCGCACCCATCGTGAGATGCGCACAAACTTATTCCAACGTCTTGAGAACAAGGTGTTTAACAAGGATACGTGATCCAGTGTTGATGGGTTTGCAACCCTCTTACTCAACGAGTCCTTTAGTAGGTTGACTCATCCTTTTACCATCGTGGGTTTTTTAAGTGCATGCACGCCATGTAGGCAAAAAATAAAAAGTTGTTAAGACATACAGTATATGGAAATAACAAATTAAAATGTGTCGCGGAGTTAGCTAGAAACCGCGACGTTTTATTGATACTTGCAAGTTTTTATGAGAAATAAATAAGACAGTATACTAAGGAAAACAAAAAATAAATACATAGATGTTTATTGGGCACTTCAATAAAGTGCAGGAGCGTCTGTGCGCTGGGCCGTAGCCATTCCTATAGGTAGCACCTCTTAAGGTTGCAGATGTTCCATGTGCGTGGCAGTTCACGACCATCCAAGCCTCGTAGCTTGTACGCGCATGTTCCTAATGCTTCAGTAACCTCATAGGGTCCTTCCCACTTTGGTCCAAGCTTACCTATGTCTTTTGTGTGGCTCGCGTCATTGGCGCGGTAAAACAAGTCACCTGGTCTGAATGAAATACTTCGCACCTTAGCGTCATAGTATCCCTTCATCCTTGACTTTGATTTCGCTTCCCAGTATAGTGCGGCGTCGCGCCTTTCTTCTAGCAGGTCTAAGTCAATACGTCGCTCGTCGTCATTGGTTGCCACATTGATTTCAAAGAAGGCGAATAGTTGGCATTCAATTTCGGCTGGTATGACGGCTTCTGTCCCATAGACTAAAGAGAAGGGGGTGTCCCTGTCTTTGGTTTTGATTGAAGTGCGGTGCGCCCACAGAACATGCGATAGTTCTTCCACCCATCTTCCTTTGTGCTTGTCCAAGCGTGCCTTAATTCCTTCACCGAGCTCGATTCGCACGCTCATCTAAGCCGCTGGTTTGTGGGTGTTTAACCGACGCAAAGTCTTGTGTGATTTTTAGCTTCTCGCACCGATCCTTGAAAGGGTTGTCGCAAATTGTTTCCGTTGTCCGAGATGATTTCCCAGGTGAGACCGAAGCGGCATACAATATTTTCCCGGACAAAGCGTTTCACCGGTTGCGATGATTGTCACCACCGCTTTGCCTCGATCCACTTGGTGAAGTAGTCTATGGCGACTATGAGGAACTTTAATCCTCCTGCCGCAACAGAAAAGGACCGCGATATCTATACCCCACTTGTAGAATGGCCATGGTGCCGTGGTGGTGTTAGCTCTGTTGTGGTTGGCGTGGCACGGGTTTGTGAACTTGGCGATGCCGCACTTTCGATTAAGTCCCGCGCATCGCGGTGCATGGTGGGCCAATAATATCCTGACCGTAAAGCGCGCGCCACCACGGACCTTGGTCCTGAATGCATGCTGCATGAACCTTCGTGGATTTCCCGCAATACATAGTTTGCTTGTAGGGGACCAACACAGCGGAGCCATGGTTGCAAAAAAGAGCGTCGATATAGTATGTTGTCCCGAAGTTCAAATCGTTGTGTTGTGCGCCGTATCCTTCGGGCTTCCTTCTGCTCTTAGGGTAATACTCCCTTGCTTATGAAGTCCGTTATCGGTGTCATCCACGTAGGGCCTTCTTCCTCTATTACCGTGGATACTTCCATCTCTGAGATGGATTTGCTTTTCAATGTTTCCACCAACACCTGTTTTGATAGGTGTGCAAAGCTTGTGGATGCAATTTTGCTTAGTGCATCCGCCTTTCGGTTTTCCCCTCGAGGAACCTGTTTGATGGTAAACCTGTCAAAGCCTTAGATTAGTGCCTTGGTTTTTTCGAGGTACTGAATCATGTTTTCCTCCTTGGCCACGTACTCCCCCAACACGTGGTTGGCTACTAGCCTGGAATCTACATTCGTTTCCAAGTTACGTACACTCATTCGAGCTGCAATGCGTAGTCCGGCTATTAGGGCTTCATACTCTGCCTCATTATTTTTTGCTGTGAATTCGAAACGCAGTGCGTAAGTGAATTCCATTCATTCCGGGTTTGTGAGGATGAGGCCTGCTCCTGACCCATCCATGCATGAGGATCCGTCCGTGAACAAGATCCATGGATCTTGTAGTTCCTTCTTGCTTAGTGCGGGTGGATCATCGGTGTCTGGTTTTTCGATGATGAAATCGCTAGTACCGCCCTTTTACCGCAAAGACGTGGTCTATAGGAGATGTTGTACTCACCTAGCAATACACTCCACTTCGCAATCGCCTGATCGTCGGGTTTGGAGATGATTTGTTGATCGGTTGATGCTCGTGATAGCTGCTATCGGGTGCGCTTGAAGTACTGCTTGCACCGTTTGGCGGCGAATACTAATGCGAGGACCAACTTTTCCATTGCGCTATAGTTCATCTCTGTTTTCTTGAGCGCTTTGCTTACAAAGTACACTGGTGTTTGTACTGAGTTCCTATCCGTTAGTAATACTGCGCTGACGGCTCCATGAGTTGCAGATAAGTACATAATCAACTCTTCCCCTGGTCGGGGTGCTACAAGTGTAGGGAGTGTTGCCAGGTGTTGTTTAAGCTGTGCGAAGGCTTCTTCTGCCTCCGTAGTCCAACGAAAATCTCCCTTTTTTATACACTTCTTGAGTGTTTTGAAAAGAGGTAGTGATTTGTCTGCTGACTTGGATAGGAATCTATTTAGACCGGCCAGCTTTCCATTGAGAGATTGGACTTCCTTCAACGTGCGCGGTGAAGGAAGGTCGATGACAGCCTTAGTCTTTTCTGGACACGGCTTTATACCATCAGGTTCTATCAAGTATCCAAGGAACATGCCTTCTGTAGCGCCGAAAGTGCATTTTTTAGGATTTAGCTTCATGTTGATCTCTTTAAGTGTCCTGAAGGTTTCCTCAATGTCGAACACCAACTCCTCTTCAGTATGGCTTTTTATGACCAAGTCATCGACGTAAACCTCTAGGTTGCGGCCAACCTGTTTTTCGAACGCATTATCTACTAACCGTTGATAGGTGGCGCCTGCATTCTTCAAGCCAAAGGGCATTTTTGTATAGCAGTAGACGCCTTGGCTTGTGTGAAAGGCCGTTTTTTCCTCGTCCTCCTTAGCCATCTGGATCTGATGGTATCCTTTGTATGCATCGAGAAAGCACTTTAGTGGATATCCACACAAAGATTCCACCTTCCAGTCTATCTCTGGTAGTGGGTAGCAGTCTTGTGGACATGCTTTGTTAAGATCAGTGAAGTCCACGCACATCCGCCAGCTACCATCACTCTTCTTTACCATAACTGGGTTAGAAAGCCAGTCATGGTAGTAGACTTCCGCATGATGCCCGCCTCTACTAGCTTGTATACCTCTACCAGATTGCTTGCGCGCTCGGAGCTTGGCCGCGCTTCAGCGGCGACAGTGAGTATCCTTGTCGGATTCTCAACTTATGTTCTGTGATTGAACGTGGTACTCCGGTCATGTGCTTTGGATCCCATGCAAAAATGTCCAAGTTCTTTTGCAAGAGTGCGCACACAGCTGCTTTGCCGTTGTCGGACACCGATCCTCCGATTGAAATTTCTGCTCGGTGTCGGGATGAATTACGACCTTCGTGTTTGGAACCTTGGGTGCGCGCAGTTCTGGGATGGGTGTCGTCTCGCATGTAATCGTGTTACATTCTCTATGTGGTACAGTGGCGTTGTAGAGAGTGACAATACCACCTTCTCTGGAATTTAAGCATCCCATGTGCTTGGACGATGCTCGCGAATGGTCGATATTCTGGTCTTCCGATAATGCCATTGTATGGCGAAGGGATTAATCACCATAAACCCATCCAGGTGTCATGGAGTGTTCTTTATTGCCCATGCCGACTAATAAGCGTATTGCCCCATAGGCCATATCTTTTCTCCCATAAAACCGATCGGTATCCGACCGGGTTTAATCGATCACAGATTTCGGTGCGATTGTTTGAAACAAAGATGCTCATACATGATGTCTGCAGATGCTCCTCCATCAACGCACATGCGGTGGATGTCATGACCCCGCGCTAACCCGATGGTGAGTGGCTCTACCACTGCGTTGTCCGCAGCTAAGGTGGGAAAGAGATTTCACTTCCACGTGAAAACTTCGGGTGACCTACGCCTAGTAACCCGCCGCCATGATTGTATCATGTAGATGGTGTCGACCTTGTCTTTGGGTGCCTCTTTCTTGTTCCCATTCTTCCGCCTATCCTTTCCTTCTTTGATGTTTTGACCAATGGTCCAATCGCCTCTTTAACCATTTTATCAATGAGTCGCAGATTGGACACATTCATTGGTGGTGTGGCCTTTCTGTGCGTGATAGTCACAGTATCCACTCCCTACGCGCCGATCCTCTAGAGTGCGCATTTTTGGCGGTCTTGGAAAGTTCGCACCTTCAGTTGCAAGTATTTCCTTTGGAGTCTTGGTCAGTGGGATATACTTGTCGTTATCCCGTCCATTCCCACGTCGCGGTAGCTCTTATTCGATTCTTTGCTCGGTCATTGGATTGTCTCCCGTGTTGTTCTGACCGGTAGCTTGAGTAGCTTCTCTTGCTATCATTGCGCGCTTCTCCTGGACGAAGGACCTTGACCGTTTCATCATTTCGTCGAAGGTTTGGGGACCTTATCGTTCGACCTTTTGATGAGTTCGGGTTATTGATCCGCTCATGAACCCCGAGATTTTCAACACTACAGGCACGCCTTAACTTTGCATGCACTCATCTTTGAAGCGCCCATAAATGCGCTTGTAGATTCCCCAGCGCTGTTTTACCCCGGCAAGTTCGATAGGATTCTTAGCGCACTTCTTTCGTTGAGTGAAGTTTAGGCGGAACACCTTTCTCAACTCTTCAAGCCACCAATGCTTCTGCGTGGAAGCTTCTTGAACGAGTTCGCGCATTTCCTACTAGTGTGGAATTGAACATGTGGCACCACACGGTTGTGGCGCCGCCGATAGTAGCGGTGATTCAAAAATTTTCAGGTGATCGTCAGGGTCACCTGTCCCGTCATAGGTTTTGACGTTAGCGGGCATGCGCCTTCTCTTATCTTCTGAGAAATCACTGATGCGTCGAGTGAACGCATCTATCTTTTGACGGCGCCACGGAAGAGACATGTCTTCCTCCTCCTGGTCGCGATATTTCCTCTTAGACTTCCAATGTCTTGTATCGCTATCCTCGTTGTCCGAGGAATTATCGGAGGATGAATTTTCCCTTCTTGGCGCATACCGACCGTCCTCGAAACGGACTTGAAGGGCTTTCACTGGGAGTATCGTCGCCCAAGTCATCATGGATTCTCCGGCTACCAAGTCTCGGCGTGGACACCGGTACTGCTCATCCTCCTCACTTCCTTCCGGATGCCGTGAGTTGGATGTCTCATCATCCTCAACTCTCCTCCCACTTACATTAAATCTTGGGGGTCGGCGACTATCCCTCCGCTTCTCCTTATGACGGCGCGGTGGGATATCTCAAACTCGGGCGAAATCGAGTCGGGTATGCATCGGACCGACCTCTTCTTTGCTTCCTTTTGCATGAGGCGACCAAGGTTTCGTAGTTTTGTGATACGAATTCGTCTGGCGCTAGTTCTGACACAACCCCTTCTAGAGTAGGAGTATCAGTTTCTACCACTATACCCTTATTTTTATCGGGCGCATCAGGTGCTTTTGTGAAGTTTGTCTCCACCACTGTTTGGAATGGAGTGGCAAAGGGAGTGCGCAGTGGGTCTCCTGCGCTAGCGGTGGTTGCCGTGGCCTGGGTTATCCCCGAGCGTGGTTCCACCAGAGGGAAGACCAAATCTTGGCCTGATCCCTGGTTTTTAGCAACACTGGTTGTCCCAGAAGTTTGCTTGGAAGCTGACCCGACGTGCAACTTCTTTCCCGTAAGATCTGTTTGCGATCGCTGATTTCCATGCTTCGTCATTCTAGTTCTTAGTTCTTAGTGAATGGTCCCACGGATGGCGCCACTTGTTGATACAAAAGTTGGGCGTTCCTTGTTTGGGGCTCCGACTCTCGTATCAATTGATGATTGCTACTTGAAACCTGCGCACTAAGAAGACAGAAAACACCGTTAGGCTTATCGTGGGATTGTCTCCCACGATTATCCTCCGGCGTGAGAGTAAGTAATCGGTTTAGGGTTAAAGGAGAGTTAGGGTTTGAGATCGTACCTTTAACGAGGGATAGGATTCCCTTTATATACACACGGAATCCTTGTTGGTTCCGTGTTCCCCAACCTTCGGCGTATCCCGCCCAAGTCGGTTGGGGAATGATTATCTCCATAATTAGGAGATATCCGATATCGTATTCCATAATTAACATTGGGCTTGGGCCTTCGTGGGCCCACACACTTATCGGCGTAGCCCAATTCGTGCTGGGATTATTAGTATCGGACTTTGGTCGGGTTCGTGACCCGAATATAGACTATACGTCATCACCATCCAAACGACACCTTATGGGCTTAGGTTTAGGCTTGGTTCTCGTGAGCTAACGTATTAATACATAACTATTGGACTAATACTAGTAACCTATTAGCGTAGTACCTATAGGTCGATACTAAACTCTTACATATTACCTATTAACGTTACATAGTTCCTAAATATAGAATGACCATATCAGTGATCTATTACTAAGAGTAATGCTTAACAATTATCAAAAAGTAACAAACATAAATTCCGATTTACTCACTAGTACGGCCAATCTAAGGCTGGTAGCAATCGAGCTTTTCAAATCGGTTGGGCACCGTTTTTTTGCACCCTCAACCGATGTTAACATCGGTTTGCTCGAATGTGAGGGGAGGTTGGCACATCGGTCGTTGGTGGGTATTTAGGCAAATCGGTGGCTTCTCGGCCGATCTAAGGCTAGTCCGGCCGTGACACAGGACAACTTGGAATCAACTGCGCCACGTCGCCTTTCTCTCTCCGGTGACACAGGGACAACCCGGATGCCCGGTCGGCGACCAAGATTTTATTTTATTTTATTTTTTTTTTTTTTTTTTTTTTTTAATTCAAACATTTTTAACATTAAATTTAAATTTCATTCAAATTTAAAAAAAACATTACATTACGAAGACGAAGAAGAACTTCTTCCTCGTCGGAAGACGAAGAAGAACCGACTAAATGCTCGAATGACGACATATTAAAAATTGTGTTTCGTGGGTATTTCGTTAGAATGGTTGATTGAATATAGATGAGAAATGGTGAGTGGTGAATTGTGTTTGAGGAGAAGTTGGTATTTATAGAGTGGTAAATTTGGTTTTAAAAAAAGTTTTATTTTTTTTTGTTTTAATGACAAACGTTCATTTTTTTGAAATAAATAGCGAATAAACTTGCAAATACTAACGTTTATATCGGTCTTATTTGCACTCGATGTGTGCAAAAATGAAGCCACGACCGATGTGGCAACCTTCGCCCACAATCGACCCAACCGATGTGAACATCGGTCGAAGGTGCCAAATTTTGAAGGCCAACCGATGTTAACCACACGGCTGCGACCAGCCTAAGTTTATTGGTTCTATCATTTGACCGTTTGGATTAAATGCAAAATTTAAAATTGGACGTTTGGTCATCCACTAAAAAAAAAAAAAATTCAAACCCATTTTACCACTCTATAAATACCAACTTCACCTCAAACACAATTCACCACTCATCATTTTCATCTATATTCAATCAACCATTCTAACGAAATACCCACGAAACACAATTTTTAATATGTCGTCATTCGAGCATTTATTCGGTTCTTCGCCTTCTTGACGAGGAAGAAGTTTTAGTGAGTTTGCGAGTTTGCGGTTTTGCTTGGAAGGCTTACAAAGCATCACGACCAAAACCCGACGAAGGTACATACGTAGGGATAATGAGGGTGCTCGTGTCGTTTAGTGGCGGCATACTTCTCCGAAAACCAGCAGTTCGACGAAGAACATTCTCTCGGCGGTTCCGTATGAGTAGAGAGCTATTCACGAAATTGTTCGAGATAACCGATCACTCTACTTATTTTCGACAAACTCTTGATGCTAGGGCGTACCTAGTATTAGCCCATTGGTCAAGTGTCTTGCCGCCATTCGTCAATTGGGATACGCGACCGTTCTCGATTCTCTTGACGAGACTACGGCACTTGGTGCATCCACGACCGTGAATGTCTTCGTAAGTTTTACGAGGTTATCATGGAGTTATATGGTCGTGAGTATTTGCGAAGGCCCACGTATTCTGACCTTGAAAGAATATATGCTCATCACGAGCATAAGCATGGCTTTCCTGGGATGATGGGAAGCATTGATTGTACAAGTTGGGAGTGGGAGAATTGCCCGAATAGTGAGAGAGCTCAACATTGTAGGGGTGATCACGGGCCACATCCATTCATTTTGTTGGGCGGTCGCTTCCCATGATTTATGGATTTGGCATCGTTCTTTGGTGTCTCCGGAATGAATAACGGCGTAAGCGTTTTACGTCGTTCAATTGTTTTCAATGAAATCAAATGCGGGAGAGCACGGACCTTGAGTTTGAGGCTAACGATGTGGCTTATAAAAGGGATATTATCTTCTTGATGGGATATATCCACAATGGTCCGTTCTTATAAAGTCTATTTCAAATCCTCCACGGGTGATCGTAAAAGATGTTTGTACAAGAGGAGGCACGAAGCGACAAGGAAAGATGTGGAGCGGGCTTTTGGTGTGTTGAAGAAAAAGTGGAAAATGCTTAAAGTTCACGCTTTCGAGGGTTTTTAGAAATGATATCAAGATATTATGTATACATGTATCATATTACATAATATGATCATCCGACACAATGCGGTAGGCGATATGTCCTACATGGTTTGAAGATGAGGACACCAAGATCATGATCCCTTAAGAACGCGTGCGAGAATCAATGGTGGTTACTCATGAGCTAATGGACTCAACAACTCATCAAAACTTAAAATCGATTTGGTCGAACACATTTGGAGAAATCGTCGACATCATGTCGAGCGATGAATCAAGTCGATAGTGGCGATGGCGAAGGCGATGAAGAGTTTTGTAATGTTTTAACGTTATTTGAATTTCAGTATTGTAATGTTTTTTTTTTTTTTTTAATTAGTAGTGTAATGTTTTTTTTTTTTTTAATTTCAGAATGTAATGTTTTTTTTTTAATTTGAATGAAATTTAAATTTAATGTTAAAAATGTTTGAATTAAAAAAAAAAAAAAAAAAAAAAAAATCCTGGATCGTCGATTGGGGCATCCGGGTTGTCTCGGTCATTTGGAGAAGAAAGGCGGCGTGTGTGGGTTGTCTCTGCGTCGTCCTGGTTCATGTTGGGACCAGCTAACTGGTTTAACCTAACATATCTTTAGAGTGAATAAAACATTATGCTCCATAATATTTAATTGACCATGTACGTGCTTTAAACTAATAAAATATTTGGAGTAAAACAAAATATGATAGTCTTTATTTAATTGACCGTATTTGCGTGTCTGATTTCGCAATTAAAAATACAAATACAAAACTTATTGGTGAGAACCTACGAATGTATATACATCAGTTTGATGTCAGCATATCTAGCGCACGAATTAGTTAACAAATGTTCTAGTGCGTCACTAAATTAGCGATATTTGCCGTTAATGACATGAACCTTGAAGACGCAAACATTGCAAGGACGTGTCAAGATTAGCGACATATTTGGCAAATCAGCTGGCAACCATTGCAAGGAGGTTGTGAAGCTTAACTAATTTTTTTTTGGTAAGGGGTAATCACGCACCCGGTAAATATATTAACCAAAACCGTTTAAGTACAATGGATATGGTGAAATCCATATCTCGACCCATTACATGGCGTAAAACTTACATAACAAGATACTACCAATTTTCTAAACAAGAAAACATCCACTACTCAAATGATAACATAGGACATAACGAAAAATTACTTCCTAGGTCCTTGAAGCTTGATGCCATACATGGCATTAAAGGCATCAAATTCCGGAAGATCGAAACACCTTCGCATAGTCATCGTAGTCATAGTCATCATACTCATCTTCAAACTCTTGGCCACCACCAATAGATTAGCGGACTCATCAATGGGTTAGCGACCGCCTCATCTTGAGAATCGGACACCACGATATCTCCCACTTTAGAAAAAGGGTTAACTCTCTTAGTAGAAGAAAGTATGGAATACAAGAATCACTAGTTTTAGGAGCCACATCCGACTCCATCTCTTTCAAATCACTCACAAGGGATTCTTGTGATGCGATACTGCCTTAGTAGACTTATCTTCATTAACTTCCATTGTACGACCAGAATCCACATCCTTGTTGGGGTCATTAGAAGGAGTACCAAAAGCATCCGTATATTCCATATTAAGAGCATCAAACTGATTAGATGTAGAGATCTTTGTTCCACTGGAACTAGCCACATCAGAAGCATTCTTCTTAGTGACATCCACTTTCTTAGGTTCACGAGGAGTCTTTTTTGGTTGATATTGAAACTGCTTACCCACAACAGGTTTAGTAAACCATCCTTGACCCGGAATAGTAGAAGAAGCTTAACTAATTTACTTTACACTTGTTTGGATAATGTTTGTGTTGTGAGGATTTCTTTAATATTGATTTTGATCAATTTTATGCTAAGTTTAAGACAGATTTGTACTTGAGTTTTAGTTATTGATTATCTCTTGGTTGAAAAGGGTGCTTAGCATTCAACAAGTTAAATTATTTGTCAATGAATGATTGTAACTTGATTTCACAAAGAAACTTGGGTGTGATCATTAACAATTTTGTGAAGTGAACACGAATCAAACTTGTTGCAATAACTTAGTCACACGCCAATTTTTTGGAGATATTTGTAGTGTCACGCTAAATTCTCAATACCAATTTTTATGACATATTTGTAGTGACACATTTTTTATGACACATTTGTGGTGACACCAATTTTTGATACATATATAGTAATGCACATATTACATATATGCATAAATATTTTGATACATATATAGTGACATACTAATTTTTTGACACATTTTTCTTGATACATATATAATGACACATTAAAATTTTAGTATATATGTCATGACACTAAACTTTTTAATCATTTACAGTTACTCTTAATATTTTAATACACTTTAAAAAAAAATTAGTATACTTGACACACTAAAAAAAACTACAAAAATTTAATACATATATTTTTATGTCTCAGTTGACCTTTCAATCCACGTTGACTCGGCGCATGTGATCTCCACATAGTATAATTATTTGATACATTACCAGTGATACATTAATTTTTTTACGCATTTTTATTTACATACTATAATATTTGACACACATAATTTCTTTATATATTTCAAGTGACACATTTAGTTTATTGATATTGTTTGAAGTGAAACCCTAGTTTTCTGATACACTTAGTTTTATGATACATTTTAAATAACACATTTAGTTTATTGATACCTTTACAGTCACATTTAAATTTTTGTTTCATACTGTAATTCATTTCAAATAACACATTATTTATAATATCCATTGAATTGCCCACGTTTGCGTTTTGAGATAAGATATCTTATAATGCCTATCCACCATTTGAAGTTTCAATCCGTAAGTTATGTCCAGTATGTCCATTTCAACTAATACATTAACATATAACCTTATATGTACTCGAGCATAACATGCTCATATATAAAGGTCTAAAATACGCATACCAAAGATCCAAAATAAATCATGTTTGAACCCATAACTGATTTTTACGCAGTTGACTATGGACTCGAACATAACATATACAAATCCGAACCTTTTTTGGCAAGGAAGTAAGGAACGAAGCAAGAGTTTAGATCGAACCAATTTATTCTCATTAGTAAATTGAATTCATAATAAATCGACTAAGGTTGATGCAAAGTGACTACATGTATATGATTTGAGAAGTTGCTTTAAAAAATGCTAGCCAAAGTACTTTGAAAACGATTATTTCTCATTTGATCTCTTTAAAAAATTATTTACTTTTTATTTTAAGCCCCGTTTCTCATATTAAACCGAATTTTGCACAAAGCCTCTGTAAAATCAAAGACGGCTAATTCACACCTTAAAACAAGAGTTACTTTAAAACTTTTTCTATGTGGTTTACACGCGTAAACACATATTTCGTTCTTTTGACAAGATAAGTACATGCACCTGCAGTCCCTATGATTGACAGATCTCGCATTTTTAGTTATTTTAACAAAAAAAATACAATAAGTCATGCCACAAAAGACGAAAGATGCAAGATTTGTCAACTATAGTGACTACATTCATACTTATTTTTTAAGAAATACGAAATGCATGATTGTATGAAAAAAGTAAGAACAAAATTTAAAATATATTGTCAATAATAATATTCTTTGATAAATTGGTGCAAGAATTTTAAATAAGAAATAAAGAAATAATTGGGTTTGGCTTTTAATAAAATCCTACGTGACAACTCGAAGATGTGCAAATGCAAAAGTTTCTCTCTTCACCTTATTTACACCAATCAAAATTTATCATTACTGCGTCTTCCTGAATTTTTTTTTACAGTAACATATAAACTTCACACCGGAAATTTGATGCCCTCGAATTGTTTGATGCCCTGGTAGTATGTACCCTAACGGGTGCCGTTACCGATATACTTGTGTATCAATCTTCTTACTTTGTGTATTCGGTAAACATATATCTTGGTTGTTAGTCATAAATGTATATCATGGTTGCAAACTGTTACTATTAAGTTTGATTTTTTGGCGACATTCATGGTGATGTCGTCATCTCCGGCGTATATATCAATTGATTTTTGGTTACCTGTGTATCTACTTGTCACTATGAACATATAATTTAAGTTTTTAGTCTTTATGTATCAATGTTTCAATCTTGTGTATATCACATAAACGTTAACGAAGTGATTTAAAAATCGTTTACCAACAAAAATTCCTTGAAAATGTTGTGTATCACAAAAATGTAAATATATATTTGAGAAAGAAGACGGTGAATCGTGGTTGCATCGCGTGACATCCAACATTTGTTTGTTTAAAATAATAATATATTTGAAACTTTTATTAATTTAAAAATGTTTTGATACAACAAAGAAGACGGTGAATCGTGGTCATGGGCACGTGAGTTGAATTTTGAAATTGGTGTTTAAAGCAAGCCATCAAGTTCAACTAATTTACCAAATTGCCATTCTATTATTTTGATCTTATGACATCATTCTTGGTACATCTAACGGACCACATTCTTCCTATTCTTCCTACTATAAGCAATTATCTTACGATAACCTCCCTCTATATATATATATATATATATATATATATATATATATATATATATATATATATATATATCTAGTTGCAAAGTCCGTCCGTAGGCGGCATGCCTTATAATTATCGTTGACATATTTTTCTATAATGAAAGAAGGTTGGTCATGAATCCATTCTCTTTCGTGATCACAACAAATGTGACTCTGAAATGTCAAATGTGATGCTTTTCTTGATTAACAAAATTAAGATTCATTACACAAACTCATTTCGAATAACCCAGAACGTTCAAAATAAAAGAGTTATGCCGGCTGTCATTAGCAAAATCCTAAACTATATAAGACAATTAAAACTGGTTTGTAGTTGGTATTGCGATCTGTCAGGTATAGGACTGGAACTTGCAAGTAATGGACACGGATACCTTTAACTCGTCACCCACAGACACGACTTTTTTCTTTCCCGTCACCCATCCGTTTGTACATTTTTTCCATGCCCACGCGTAGGTTTGATAGTAGATAATTGTAATACTGCTATTACAACACTTACCCATATAACAGTGCATGCGGGCATGACTTGTAAGCCCTCTCGGGCATATAAGCCCGCCCATTGGGCGGGCATGACTTATAAATATCGTTGGCATATTTTTCTATAACGAAAGAAGGGTGGTAAAAAATGGTTGGAAAGTGTACATGTTGAAAGAAAGGGATTTCATTGAAATACATGATGAGTATCGTTGTATTAATGGGTTTAGCTATTTCTGGTCTTTATTGGTGGGTAGTGTTTGAATATTTGTTCCGTTATCTTTTGAAAAATGTTAAACTTATAGCTTTATTTTGCTCAAGTATTAGATGAAGTTACAAAAGAATCTGTTCAGTTAAACTTAACAAACTCTAATAACATCAAGCAGCGGATCAATCAAGTTTGCATCTTCCGTGTAATGCCCTTTAGCCGAGTATATTGTCCATTATTCCAGCTTCAGAATCCATCAAAATTGCACGTGGGCCGTGCCGTCCACCCGAGGCATATTTATAAACAATCTTTTAGACGTTTTTTGTCCGGATATGGAATACATAAACTCTTTGAAGACCTTCACAGTTTGCTCTGCAATCATGAGAAAATTGATAAATAATCAAATAGCATAAAATGTACTTAAGTAAAAGATGATCATATATTCAGGTTCAAAGTCACAGTACTTGTTAATTCCTGCATTTGTTTCATCTGAGTTGAGAACATGACTTCGAATGCAGCAAAAGTCCGGATCATTAAACCGAGCTTTCTCATCGTCTCGTGCTTTCTCAGCTAACTCCTTTCTTATTTGCTTCCTTTTAACTTTCTTTAATTCCTTACGTTTCTCCTTCCGGCTAACGCCTTTTGGTTGTCCCGCCATGGATGGCTTCCGATCCTCCATGTTCTCCAGTGTGCCTGGTTTTTGATTATCAGTTTGACTGGTGGTAAGAGTTAAGTGCGTCACTTTCACTTTCCAAGTGTTTTGCCTGTGAATGCTGAATAAGATTAGGACAGAAAGAAACAAAAAGGCTTAATACTCGTAATCTGCTAAAAGTACGCATACATGTCTCAATAAAAATATTTACTTCTCACATAGATCGGTCTTGTGAAATGGAACCTAAAAAAGATTTAGAGTTCAGGACAAAAGGGTTTAAACTACTCTGGTGGCGTGGCTATTATCGTTTAATTATGTGTGTATATGCAATTAATAGACAGATGCCTTCAATGATTAATCTATATGCAATAATTCAATTTATGATGACTAACTGAAATTTCTTTTGTCTTTCACCTGTGATGGTTAGAGTCCAAGGCTATGAATCTCTATGAGAACTCTTTCATCCGTGGACATTTTACGATAATGATAATGATCCTTAACATGAATTTTTGGCTGGATACGCACCAGCTCGTTACATGATGTTAATGTAGATTCTATTCTGTAACCGCTTACTTGACTGATTCATGTATGTGGTTGTTATCGTTTATTATTGAAATTTATCAACAAATTTTATGATAAAGTATATTAAGATATATACATGTACTATAATTAGATAGATAGAGCTTAGTTAGTAAATATTTTTCCACAACCAAATGCACCATTGGTGACACATGTCCCACGAAACATCGAGGGGAAAAGAGCATCATGAACACGACAATACATGGAATAAATTATTAAGCCTACGATATATGGCTTAAAAGACGATGATATATAAAACCAAAATAAATAAAAAAAAAAAAAAAAAAAAACATATATTTTATAATGTAGTAAGAGATATACCTGACGAAGAGTGTGAGTCACTAATGCTTCTATTATAGGCCCTTTCGCTCATGTTCAGCTCTCCATTTTCTTAAATCCTGTTCAAGACTCAGCTTTCCTTCTTTTTCCTTTTCGGCTTTCTGCAATGCCATCTTGATATATTGTGCCTTTATTTCACTTATACAACACTGAATATATAGATTAATTAATTTAATTAACAGGGGGTTTACCTTATGTTGCTTAACGTATGGTGTGGAAAGGGGCTACATTTTTAAGTTGTAGATCTTGGAGAGTTGTGGGTCATTCATACTTCATACTTAATAAAGTTTTGGAAAAAACAAATTATCATTCTTCTTTTCAGCATACAAATAAAGCATCCTCATGTATATGCAGTTCACGTGATATTTCCATTTGCATCTTCAGAAACATTCCTGGGACAAATCTCAGTCTAATGGTTTAACCTTCAGAAGACCTACATAACAATGATTCTTATATGGTTTAAATGCTTTAGATACCACATCTTTTATACAGAGACATATTGTAGCAACTTTGACCCGTTCAGTTAGGAATGGGTCAATTTGGGGTTATGTATGTAATTCATATATAATTTTTTTTGGTAAAGTAAAACAACCAAATTTTATGAAGCCTGCTACAACTGAATTTATTGTAAACAATACTGGAAATTTCAGTCCTCGGTACACAATACAATCTTAAACAGGGACCACCCCACCCAACTTGATGAACTACCCTACCCATTTGTCCACTATGATTGAAATTGGTGGTCTCAGTAACGGAAGGTGAACGTAACGATGATATATTTCGGCCTATTATACTTTCTATCATTATTTTCGGACTCCGAGTCATCTGAATGCCCATTCCTTCTCCTACTGTTGGACCCCTATTTTCCCTGCAATCAGAGATGTTAGGCTCATAATCCAAAGGTGAAGTTGCTCTTCTACTCGTCCTATTATGTCTTGCAGAAGTATGATTCAGATTCGAGTCATGTGAACGCTGATGGCTTATTCTTCTACTGTCAGACCTCCTTCTCATTTTGTCCATGCTATCAGAGTTGTTGGACTCATAATCTGAAGTTCAATTATGTATTGTAGAAGTATCCTAATGATCAGAGTCATCTGAATGGCCATTCCTTCTCCTACTGTTGGACCTTCTATTTTCCCTACTATCAAAGATGTTAGGCTTATTATCTAAAGGTAGCATTGCTCTTCTACTCGTCCTATTATGTCTTGAAGACGTATAATTGAGACTCGAGTCATGTGAATGCTACCTTGTGTTGGGATTCTTGATTTGATGAGACAAAGTAAATATAAGAATGAAACAAAGGGACTTAAAGTGACAAAGAAGAAATCCACAAAAAGATGGAAGGACTTGCTTGCAAAAGAAGATTTATTATTTAGTCTTTCGTAGTATCTTGTAAACCCTAATCCTCTAGTATATAAAGAGGACTTGGGGTGTAGGTTTTATGAATTTAAGTCTTTCACAATGTAGACGTCTAGTAGAAGAGGTGTGTGTGTTCTAGGGCGTGGTTCATTGGAAACGCCTAGAACTAGTTTAGTTATCCCTAAGATCGAAGGTGTCTTTGATCCCTGTTACAGTTAGATAACACGTTATATTCTGATCAAATATAATTGGGGAAGATGTGGAAAAACCTTGTGTCAATAACAAAGTGTTCTTATGTTTATTCCGCTGTGCAATGTTATATCTTTGTTATTGTTAAACCCTAGAGCTTACAAACGATCACGAAACTATCTTCATCACGTTCTTAGTTTCAACAATTGGTATCAGAGTTCGGGGAGCTCGTTACCTAGGGATTCGCAAGGTTTTATGTGGCGAAAAGATGAAAAAAATCGAAACTGAAAATTTCCGTAAGGCTTATGCAGGACTGTTTTGAAACGATCATAACGTTTTCGTTAACCGTTAGATCGTGACGAAATTTCTGGTGGACGTTCTCTATATATCAATCTAACTTTTCACTGGAGGGATTTTCGATCTGATCTTCCAGTAAAAAGTTATTCATTGTCGAAGTTGGCTGCTGAAGGGTTTCAGAAATTCGATTTTTAAGGTTTTCATGCATATTCAACTTCTTGAATTTGTTTTACTTGTTCTAATTCTTGATGGAGGTTGTTTATACATTGTGTGGTGTCTTTAATTTATGGAAGAAAGCAGCTTTGATGGTGTTTTGATTCGTAACCACTGCTAGTGTTTTTCGTAACCACTGCTAAGGTTATTTCATTCCACTGCTAGCAAAGCTCGTTACCACTGCTACTTCACTAAGTTTCCACTTCTAGTGTTTCTTGGTAACCACTGCTATGCTGCTCGTATATTTTAGTAACCACTGCTACGATATCGTTTCCACTGCTAGCATTATATTTTTCTGCTGCCACGCATCAAGTTGCTACTGCTAGTAGTATCCGAGAATTATTTTTCTACTGCTAGTTTTGTCCGATATAAAGTGTTTCCACTGCTAATATTACTCGATACCGGATAGAACGTAATTTTTGGTTCTCGTATGGTTTGGAAGATGTTGGACAACACACACAAGATTGGTTATTTGGTTTACACACACAATATGATTAACACATTGATTTTAGGGGAAGCATATTATGATGTGTTTAATCATTTGAAATTCATGCTTACATCCCTATTTGTTGATAACAAAAGGGGGAAGAGATGAGAAGAGATAGCATGGATTAAGGGGAAGACAAAGGAAGATAAGATTTGTTTCATTCAGGGAGATGTTTACATCTCAACTTCTGCTACTTCGTCTAGGGAAGTTCGTACACGAATTTGTTTATTTTGTCATCATCAAATAGGGGAAAATTGTTGGGATTCTTGATTTGATGAGACAAAGTAAATATAAGAATGAAACAAATGGACTTAAAGTGACAAAGAAGAAATATACAAAAAGATGGAAGGACTTGCTTGCAAAAGAAGATTTATTATTTAGTCCTTCGTAGTATCTTGTAAACCCTAATCCTCTAGTATATAAAGAGGACATGGGGTGTAGGTTTTATGAATTTAAGTCTTTCACAATGTAGACGTCTAGTAGAAGGTGTGTGTGTGTTCTAGGGCATAGTTCATTGTAAACGCCTAGAACTAGTTTAGTTATCCCTAAGATTGAAGGTGTCTTTGATCCCTGTTACAGTTAGGTAACACGTTATATTCTGATCAAATATAATTGGGGAAGATGTGGAAAAACCTTGTGTCACTAACAAAGTGTTCTTATGTTTATTCCGCTGTGCAATCTTATATCTTTGTTATTGTTAAACCCTAGAGATTACAAACGATCACGAAACTATCTTCATCGCGTTCTTAGTTTCAACACCTTGTATTAAAAGTGTCCTTCTGCCAGTGATTACTTATGCCTTTGTGCAAGCGGTTAAAATTACCATCTATATATAATTGCAAAGGTTAAAAAACGTGCCTTTAAATCATTCTAATGATTGCAAATCAAGAAAAAATAATATATAATTTAGCAAATTTGAACATGCCTTCCATTCCTCTATTCGACTGTTGCGAGATAAAGCTGATACATGAGGCCCTTTTTACCTATTACTCAACCTGTATGTTTTGACCCATTTTTAAAATCTAGAAGAATGGAGGTCCTTCTTTAGTTTATGGGCTCAAACAGATTACCTAAATCGTCTTAGTTGACATGTGATACCGGATATATTTGACATTGTCTTTTCAAATATTTCATAAGTTTGTGCTTCTAGATAATTCATAAGCGGTGCAATTAATGAAACAGTATATAAGCGCAATGACTTACAATGAAGCCAAATAACAATAAGAAAATCTCAGAGCTGTCGAAAAAATGAAAGAGATCAGTTAAAACAACATTCTAACAAAACATCGGCCGATTAATAGGAAGTATAAGCTAATAATTTCACCTCATATTGGTCTTGTTCGGAAAGAGGGTCCATACACTGATATAAATTACCGACATTGTCCAACTACGGCCTTAAGTCATGTCTCGGCAGTTCTAATAAATGCAACATAAAAAAACATCCTTATTAATAAGTACATCAGTATGAAGACAAGAAACCATTTTCACATGTTAGATAAAACATAACCAATATAAATTGATCTTAAATCTGAATGTTTTGCGAGAGTGGGAGACTACACGGTTTCTATAGTAGTATAAAAATACATAAGTCACCAAATAGAGAAACCTACGATGGCCAACATCCGTTTGCTTGGCAGCAGATGATTTGCTCTTAGTAGGGACGTTGTGCACAGGTTTTCCAGGAAGGACTATCTGTAAAAATTGAAACCGATGCATTCGAGATAATATCAGGAAAAGGAAAGATCAGATATTCGAATATTCGAAAATGCATTGGATTCAAAATTGTTAACATATCTATATTGAATAGTAAAAGAAACCGCTCAACAAGTTCGGCCTATAATATCTGTATTAAATAGTAAAAGGAATCAAGAACATAAGTGTCCTCTCCGTCAAACCAACATAGTGAACCGTGCCTACCTATTCTTAGAATCCCTTAAGTCCTTGCTTGTGGGATTCAAATATTGAGATTGGCAAATTTTATTATCATGTAATTGAAATTAAATAGTCTCAATCATTAGTTTCTTGCCAGATTATTTAAACCTGATTACATTCCACAACCAGTAAACAACTTTTGCCAATTAAGCTACATTATTTGTCAAAAGGCACAAAATTTGTTTTGGGTATCAAGCTTCACACGAGTAGACTGATAATCACATTAAATTTTTAACATACGATTAAAGCCATATATAATTAGTACAAAATAAACAAACCTCGTGGAGCTCAAATGGATCAAAATTTGTAAAAAGTTACGTAAAGTAAGAAAATGCAGCATACCAGATTGAGGAACTAACTAAAACCCATCACCTGAAGCAGAGAGCTCCACTGAAACCCATTTGACCCATACCGACCCGTTTGACCTTAGTTTTAGTAAATGGGAAAAAGGTTCTTGAACCTAGCTTGACCCATCCCGTTTTCACCTAAAGTAAGATGGACTGTTTCAGTCCATTGCCCAACCCACCTCACCGGCCATATATAAACATGCAAAAGACCAAACACCACAATCAGATACAAAACCTCAAATAAAAGCATAACAATGATGAAATCTTACTTTGGCTGCTACTAACACTCTGTGGATCGAACCATCTTTCATTTCTATTGCAAATGAAAACAGAAGGCTGCCCTTTGGAGATTCCCATATATTTTGTGAATGCCCTATAAGAATTGTGCTTGTCCTCTAAATTTATTGATATTACATTGGGAACTTTTATTACAAATTCTGTGTTTGGGGTGGCTTATCCAAACTGCTTGTTTGATTATTTGTGAGTGAAATAACTGGTTTTTGAATAGGCATCTGGTAGTAGTTTATTCAAATAAACAATCCCAAACACCCATTATGTTATAATACCAACAAAATTGCATTTTTTGTAGATTACATACCTCGCCCTTTTAACTGAACATCTGCAATGCACACAGAGCCAATCGGGATCTCACAGAAATTTCTGCGTAAACCTCAAAAGTTTCAACCCACGCTAAAGTCTTTGATGCCTTCTCAATTGCAGTCCCAACCATCAATAAACCCACGCTAATACCAGAAGCTTCACCAGCAACAACACTGTCGGTGTAAAGTACGCTGTTTATCTCATCATAGAGATCTTCATCAGCAGTCCGAGCCGCCAAACCTAGACCTAAGCAAGCACCGTGTTGAAAAACCTACGCTAACCAACGGGTGGTGTGAATATAGGCTTCAAGAAATTAATGATCTTATTTTATGTTAGCAGACAAGCACCTCAACATTAGTACTGCGTAGGCTATCCCTTAGGAATTGGTTGATGCCTTATCGGTGGTTTGCATGAATTAAACCCAAAGCATAGAGTGCATCACCTTCTGAGTAGGGACTACCACGACCACCAGACCCACTTTGAGGTAGATAAAGAGCCATCAGCGATCTTCCTTGTTGCAAGTGGCCACAATGATCTTCCACAATCTACTTATGTTAGCATAAATTTCACATTTTGAGTGTATACAAATGACAATGAATATTCATTTAAAAAATGGAGTTATAACCATACCTTCAACATCCGTTCTTGTGAACGCAGATATCCAAGTGCTAGAAATTCATGCAGTGACCAAAAACATGCAGATAATGTATAGAATAAACTGTGACCAAGAATAAATCTTTATATGATGAAGTACTTCAGAACCTTATACCTGTTACAACCAAACCCGTGATCAATGCAAGAGTAAAAAAAGAGTTTTTCTATATTTAGATGATGAATTACTTCAGAATCTTAAACCTGTTACAGTATACATCAAATTTTCATATGGATCAAGGTATCCCCTTAGCTCTTCCTCACATGGTTGATAAACCAGCACAAAGCATCACAATTGTGTTAATATATGAAGGTTACTACTATATTAGAATGCAAGAAATACTTGGGGTTACAAACCTTATCACACTCAGGTACGGGTCCTCAAAGCAAACGCAATGTCTGATTTTGATCCCCTGAAAAAGGAAAAAAAAAATAGATTATCTAATTATATGGTTCATCGTGAATAAAGAGTGCCTGGCTATGAAAGATCCTACAACGAAACACCATTAAATTCATCAAACCAAAATTTAGCTTCTGAAAACAACTATTGAGATGCTGAAAAATTAGACTTACCTGCAATGCAACTCGATATAAAATTTGTTCATCGTTTACCTTAACCCTTGCATTATTCAATCCGATATGAGCTGTACTGGAGGAGTAACAAATGAAGATATTTTGGGTTGCTTATTATACATTATATATAAGAGGAGGCATGCCACATAAAATGCCACTTGACATCCCATAATGCCATGTCATATTTCCATGTAATCACAATTAGAACTAACTAAGCATGGATTAAATGAGCTAAAATTCGGTATTAATAATTAGAACCAACTAAGCATGGATTAAATGAGCTAAAATTCGGTATTAATTAATTTTAAAAAATGACAGCATACAAGATCGAACCCTGAGTTTTTTGAAACATAAATTCACATATAACCACTAGACCAACACATCTTTTGATTTAAATCTTGCAAGTCTACATCTTTAAAGGTATGCAATAAATTATTACGCTAATCCAAATTCAATTAATTGGAATACGCAGTATAAAAGATATAATTCAATTTTAATCCTTTTTCTCAAAACCCTAATGATAAATCTTTGTTTCCTTTGCAGCCTTTTTCCTAAACATATCAAAGAAGATGTATCAGAGAAACCTCTACAACTATCCATGTCCCTTCATCAATCTTTAAACACGTTTGAGGACAGTGAAGAAGTTCCTGTTGGCAACCATGCATATGTGAAGCGTCATGCAACTCTTTGCCGACCTGTGTACGTGAGGGTTAGAGAAAAAATATGTATTATGCATGGGTGAAGAGGCTTCAAAGTCGGTTCAATCAAGTTTAACTTCGTATCCTCAAATCCAAGGTGATTAATCTCAACACCAATTATGTTATTCTATTATATTGTAGTTTATATAATTGTAGTTATCTGCAATTATGTTGAGCTACTAATAAAATATTTAGGCTAGACTATATTTGTTTGAAGCTAACTTCACTGAAGACGGTTCTTTCGACTCTGCAGTTAAAGGCTGCGTATGCGTCTTTCACACAGCATCTCCTGTTCATCTTGTAGTTGATGACCCACAGGTCATTCGTCACTTTTTTATCTTAGCTTTTCATATTTGGTTTAATGTTTAATTAGAGCACTTCCATGCATAAAACATCGTTTCTTGGATATTCACTTTAGGCACAATTGATTTATGATTTTTTATTCTTTTAGTTGTGGTATGTCGTTTCGAAGATTATGGTTGAGGATGCTCCCGTGAAGTTTTCACAAGAGAACGGTATGGATTTGGTGTCAATAAATCCTGGCCATGTGATTGGTCCTATCTTACAGCCAACTCTCAACCTCACTTCTGAGGCATTCATGAACTTTATAAAAACCGGTAAATTTCCTCTCCTATAACTATTCTCCATATGCGTGATCGGTTAAGGGGTGGACCTATATGATCGAATAGTTGACTACCCATGTAAGCTCTTAAGTGATATATGCGAGAAAGGATGTATTTTCGAGATAGAGTCTATATACTTGTTGATATAAGAGATGTTGCGATTGCACATATATTAGCCTTTGAGAAGCCCGAAGCTAACGCCAGATACTGTGTGGTTGGGAATGTGATTCACTCTTCAGAGATCATGAAGATTGTAGAGAAGCTCTACCCAACCGTTGTCCATTCTAAAAGGTAAGTACCTATTCCCATTGACGTACACATTCACAGAAAGAGACGTTATACATATAGATCGATGATTCGTAGCTCTTTTTGGTGCTACTTGAAAAAGAAAATTAGAAGTTTTATAGTCACTGTAGCCATTTGCCTTATTTGGATCCTTTAGTTTATGTTCCTGGTGGTGAAATAAATATTTATTTAGTTTTATTTGTATTTTGATAGGTATAAAGACAGTAAGGGTGTTGAGTCACTAATTTACAGTGTATCGAGGGTGAAGACGGAAGGCTTAGGTGTTGAGTTTACTCCACTGGAAGTAAGCATCAAGGACACTATTGAAAGCTTAAAGGATAAGAAGTTGTTGAGTCGCTAAACTTCACTTTTAAATACGCCGTTATTGAAAAGTAGTAGGCACTTGGGATTAAATATTAATTGACATTAATAAACATTTTAGAGTTTGGAAGGAGTAGATTCAATAATAGTGTATCTTAATGTTCTATTATGTATGTAGATTGGACCAAGAAGTCAGAATGAACAACCAGTCATTAGCTGTGTTTCGGTTAGAACCAAAGGATATGCATGGCTTCAGATTCTTGACAATCTCACTTGCGCCAAGACCGGTAGCTACTGACCGGCTAAAGTGTTAGAAAAGGCATGTTTAGGTAAGTCAAATGTTCAATTACGATATACTCTGTCATTCTCCATGATTTTGAACTAAGTTACATTGTTTTAGCAGATTCCTAGGTCACTATCAACCACAATTTGCCCAACCGCACCGTGGAATTGGATTCGGATCGACATTGCAACGTTGGAAGCCAAACTTGTAACATTTTGTGGATACATGTATGGATTCTTGACGAAGTCGAGGAAGTGGTATGTAATATCTTAGCTTTTGGTTATTGTTCCTATTGTTATTACATTTCTCGTGCTCGAAGTTAAGACTCGAGATATTTATGCATTGCAGTACACATGTTGTGGTAGAGATTAAACGTCCGAGGTCGCATATTTAGTCTCATTATTGCACGATATAGAAGAAGATAAAAGAAAATCTCCAAATTCTACATTCGAGTATCTTTACAAGGTAACTTTTTCGTAATAAATTTGGTTACAAAATAAAGGTTTATTAGTTTCGTAATAACCAATATGAAAACCAAATCAGGATATGCTTTTAGCCATTTTAATTAATTTTTTATCTACAATAATTGAAAACCATTTGTGCATCTGGCGATTGAAAGGCCATACAAAAACATTTTCTATACTTACAAAATGAGAAGTTGCCAGATCATGGTATGCAAATCGAGCTAATGTACCAACTGCGTCACCTAAACCAAACCTATCTTAGAAAAGTCGACACGAAAACAATCAAGAAACAAAAACCCTACCTGAACTGTTAACTTTATTAACATGTTGGTAGTTAAACCCAGTGATCTGTAAGATTAAATTCTTTTCCAGGAATACTGAAGGCAACAATCAGTAGACAATTTATCATATCTGAATCTATTAGCTCTATGTGCAGATTATATTCATTCTCCAAATGTTTAAGAAAATGTAAAAGTATAAGATATAACGGTGTGATGATTCAGAAAGTAAGAAAACAATTACCCAAAGATGTTATTTAGAGAACAACGTTTTATTGCATAACTGCACATGTTTGATGATGGGGTTGTGGCTTACATATTATGACATTGCACACAGGACATATCTGATAGCAAGTTTGAAATTTGTACTTTTATGTTTCATGAAATATATCACATATTTTGTTAGTTTTAATGAAGAAAAACAAACAAAAGAGATATCTTTATGTTTATCTGTCTTAAACCTAGATTTGATCTCGTCATATAGAATAAATGTTGAGTTTTTTGTATATTCAGAGCCATGTGGTTCGGTTTCTTAGTTCAGATGTTAATGTGGTTCATTTTTATGTTGCTCTAAAGTAGTTCCAAGCATCTCTTTTCCTAACTTGATCTTTTTAAAACTAATGTCCTGGGTTTAAAGGTTCAACTGTAATACATTGAGTTAGAAAGGCTTATCACTTTTTGTGTACCAAGTTTGCTCAATCCACATGTGACGAATCAAGAATCATAAGAAACAAATGTACCTAATACCATGCTATTAATTTCATAAAATGAAAGTTATCTTCGTACCCTGCTTATAGTTTCTTATTTCTTCCTTGAAAAATCTAAAATTCCTTTTTCTGTCAAACTCAACATACAACCAAAAGAATCTTTCCTAAAAATACCTTAAAAGTATATCGTCATATACTTTTTATTGGTATTTATTTTGAATTGGTTTCTTTTTTGGCAGTTTCGCCTGAAGATTGTAAGATTGTTCTCATTTCATGAAAGGTGTATCGAAGAACTGATCCCAAGATTTGATCCTTCCAAAAAAGGTAGGTAGCTAAAAATTGTGTATATCTCTTACATACACAATCTTACATTTACGAGAGATGTCTTTTTTGCAGGTTATGTTTACTTGGATTATAATCTTGCTACAGCTATCAACCGAACCCTCTGACAGAATTGTTTAAATTGAGGTTGTTGGCTACTGAGTTTGCAGTCATGTCTCCTTGAAAATCCGTTATTTTCGCATTGCATGTTAATGCGATAGTTTATCATAGTTTTTTGGTTTAATTTATACTTTCTGTCCAGGAAAAATCCTCTACCTCAAACCTAAAAATCTAGGCTCTTCGCGAAAGATGTGCAAAATGTTGAACCTTGTGATGAGCTTATGGAGATTCCAGCTAGAGTTACAAGGGCATCATCTTTTCTTTACCTCGATCGGTTCTCCATTCTTTTATGTATAATCACATTCATTTAAGTTAATAGTTAAATTATACATATACACTTATGCTAGATCACGTGCCATGAGGATGTTGGAGAAGCGAATATGTTGTGATGCTGTTCAAATTTGCAAGTTAAATATTATTTCATGTACAGGTGATAATTCAAGCAATATGAATGTTTTCTGAATAAATACGATATTGTTGCTGCATATGAATGTTTTTTGTATATATATAATTCATAATTTAGTATTGCTCAAAGACCAATTAACACCAACTCTTTCAAAACTTCAAAGTGATATGAGAAGGTAATGTTCTATTATTTGAAATGTGTTTGATAAATCTATTATATACAAGAGTTTGTGTTTGTGGATGATAATGAGACGGGCTATTAAGTACATTGAGTATGATACTAATTTTGATGAGGCGGATAAGAAACAAGCAAGAGCATTGATCGCATCCTCCAACCTTAACAATGCAACCTATAAACTGAAGCCGAAGGACTACAAACAGGCTATGAAGCTTTGCACCAAGGTATGTGGGAACAAAGCTCTTAGTTTTGATTCATTCACTTCGAACCCATTTACTCACAAATGGGTCTGTTAGGGTTAGATTTTACCTTTAGCAGGTCAAAGTGGTCAAATCTATGAACTTTTATAGACTTGCCTAAATATCTAACTGGTCAAAGCTTTCAACTTTTAATCAACTTAACTTGATCGTTTTTTGTTAATTACGCAAAATCAACAACTATCGGTTCTTATAAACAAGTTTTATTTAAGATTTGAATTTCAATCATAAACTATCTTCTTATGAATAAATAGGTACCTATTAACTGTTTATTAATTAATAAAGAAAAATTAATTTCCAATGTTAGTGCATTAACCAACAAACCTTACTGTAATATTATATTATTCGTTAACTATTACCTTCAAACAAGTAATATTATGTGTATCCTGCAAGTTTATCTAGAAAAACAAGTATGTGGTCAATATGTTTATCCTGCAGGTATATCTAGAAAAACAAGTATGTGGTCTTGAGGTGGATACAACGGCCTCTAATGAGCTCAAATTTCATGAATAGTTTAATGTAACTTTCTTGTATACAACGGGTTAAAGTTTCCTGTGAGAAAGACTAATTTTTTGAGAACAACAAGATACCTATTCCAAGCTATCTGTGCCTATCTCTTAATAGCAGTGGAAGACAAACACCACTGTTTTAAAAACCGGTTCAACGGGTCAAACCAAGAGGTGTTTGTTTGATGTTAATGTAGTCAATGATGTGGATCTGTGTTTTATCTTTGGTTCAAGAGTTTTTGTTTCCCAAATATGAATATACTTTGTTCTCAAACTCCAAACCCCATGTGGTGATTTTTCATTCAATATTGCTTCAGTTGGTTGGGAGTTATAACCATGGTCATTTATTAGGTAAGAGTTTGGTCTACCTACATCTTTAAATAAGCTAATGAGGTAAAAATACCGAATATGAAGCCCAAAATGTAAATTATACAATAGACCTGCTTTTATAAAGCCTAAAATATATGAAACAGTGCTTTAAATGGAAAGAGATGACCTATGGGATCACTTGATGCATATTTTGTTGTTATCTTGCTTTCACATTTTGATGGGTCGTATTGACTTGGTTGTCTAGGCTTGCTGTGAAGCACTTGAAAGTTGAAAGAAGGAAGTCATGGATACATTATACTTTTGCTACATAGATCACCTATGTGTATACAAAAGTGGGTCAAGGGAAGGATAACCATAAAAAAGACTAGGTATACTCTATGATGCAGCAGGTGTGATACAAGCAGGTAATATGTTTGTATCTATCTCGCTTTAAATCTGTCACTCCCTACTGTGTGACGCATATGTAAGGTGGTAAGACGGTACGGTTTAGTGTGATGGGTATTCGGGTCAAACAGGTTCAGGTTGTAGCTGACCTTAGAAACAAGAAAAATGCACAAACTTTATTAAATCTAACAGCATACACATAACAAAAATCTATATAAGCCAGAATTGAAGTGCCTTGAAAACGACCCCATAGCGGCGCAAAACAAAGGTGCTTTTTGTAATTTATGATTTTATAATTTCTAAGGTTTTTTATGTTATGGCGGGTGAATCACTACATATTTTCCAAATATACTTATTGATGACAAAAGGGGTGAATTGGTCGATATTTGTTATCCGGAATCGTCAAGTTATGTATGAGAAGCGCAAAGAAATAATATATGAAGTACTTAGGTTAAGTTTTAATCTCTTCTTCATGTATCCTTAAATACATGTATGAATACTTCAACAAGACTATGAACGTGAATGTCACCGACCACAATATGAAATTCAATCCGTGTAGATATTGTACAATAGCAAGAGTTTCACAAGAAGGTTGTACCAGTTAGTGTTGTGAAGAGGATATGTTTTACGTCCTTCATATCTAACTCAAATCTATCTTCTTGATTTTAAAACTCTAAAGTAGAGTTTCATATTAATAACATTTTAATAACCATTTAAGCGGTTTATGGATGACCGTGGTCACGAGCATACGATCAACGCCGCTATGGGTATGGTAATCAAAACAATTATTAACTTATCACCATACTTTATTAATTTATATCGTTATATGTTTATGAACAAGAAGGACAACAACAACGTGGTGGTCGTGGCCCACTAACGTTTGGTAAGAAACCATTTGCTCGATGAAGTTCCGTGAGAACATCGATGATATTTCCAAATCCTATTTCTACAACCCACAAGTTGAGGTTACATGGAAGATGTTTGTTGACGAATTAAGGCCTCGGATTGGTCCTACATATTGCGATCAAACAAGTGGGTTCTATTTGTGACTATCAAATAGAATTTGAAGGGTGGGTAATCAAGTACAAGGTGGTTCATAAGGGCATTAGTCGTTACATTTATGGGTGGTTTGAATCCGTAAATCGGTTGGTATAAGGATAGTCTAGACCACAAGAAGCTATTGGTTTTGCTTAGATGAGAGATGAGCGGTTACATCGATTACACGTGAGAACTCTCAACTCGTCACACAAGCGCCTTGGAAGTGCCAACATAAGCACACTTCCATTTAACAATGCAAAAAAAGGCTCTTGGTATTTGCTTCAACTGCGATGAAAATATCAGAACGACTCACAAGTTCAAATTACCGTAACTACTACTTATGAGAGGGCACTTCGAAGTTGATGAATGAGGGTCAAATGAGGGTTGCTGGGATACACATGCTTTTGTGTATGATAGGCTGAAAAAGTCTAAGCAAGATAGTTCCACTACATGCTTAAAGTAGGACATGATCCTATTTTATTTGTTTAAGTTGGTTTATTTTCATTCCATATTTCAGGTTTGTGCTTCATGGTTAGGATAGGTAGTTATCAATATGTATTTTTTTTAACTCTTTCAAGTGACAAGTGAAGGCACTCCATTGAAAATTAAAACAAACTTTTCGTTCGTTCTCACCTTAATTAAGAGAACACGCTAGCTACCTTTTTTAATTTTTAAGTTCTAGCTTTAATGATTTTTTTCATTCGACACATTGATGAAATGCACATTTGCAGGTTTACAACTGTGAATATCATATTTGTTATCCCCTATTGTTTATTCAGGTTGTAGCAAAGTTTTTGCGTCATACTTCTATCTTTGTTATGAATACAATAGCGGAGCTTGAATATGAATGCACAAGCATTTAGAATCTGGTTTTAATTATGTTATACTTTCTTGAATATCATTTGAGCATTTTTTATACTTTTGTGAGCAAGATATTCAAGATTTTCTAATGTCCATTCAAATGAGTTGATCTTCAATGATACCATATCAATTGGCAAAATTTCGATACATGGGCTATTTTAAAAGATTGTTGATGAAATAAAGGTAGCTATAAGCACAATTGTCTAACTTATTCTTAATTAATGGCATACTAATTTGGATATGACTATTAT
>CM040243.1:290548208-290673995 GCA_022545495.1 Chrysanthemum lavandulifolium
AGCTTCACAAAATTCGCTTAACCCTTTCACTAGTTGTAACTCATTCATTCAAAAACCAAAACCTAAAATCATTCATTAAAAAAAAACAAAAAATCATAATTTCTTTTTAAATCTACAGAGTTATGTTTTGTAGATGGAACTCGGTTGAAACTGGATTTGTATATGGCCAGGAATGTCATATTTTCATCAATAAACGCATGGTTATTTAGTTTGGGTATTAAAAGTATATAGGTTGTTCTAATTAACGGCTGCTAAGGTATGAAAGATCCCTATTTTCAATTCTAAATCCATATGTTGTTTAAAAAAATGCATTAATACATTGTTATTCTTTTTTAATATCAATAATCTTATCAACACAGTGGAATGGGCTGCGACTTAATTATTCTTTATATCATTAAGCTAGCTCAATCAACTAAAATTAAAAAATTTCTACTCAACTAAATTTAATACCATTTTAGTTATTTGTGCATAAATGACTTTAAGCTCTACGTCATTTCAATTAGTTGTTCAGAAATGAGTTTAAGCGTGAACGACATGTTGTGGCAACTGGGGGTAAGTAATCATTTTGGCAATGTATATATATATTTTTAGTGAGTTTCGATATAACTGATGAATCACTTGTTTGTACATAGACTCAGAAAGTTGTTGCTGAAACCAAAAGGAATGTTAACTCGGAAAAAAAACAAGAGGCAACCGATACCAACAAAGGAAAAACAAGAGAAATAGCCCAAAGAAGGTATGTGAAATCACTTATATTTATATGCCACAGTGGTAGTATGAATAGATTATATAATGCGTCAATATTTTTAACTTAGGTATGTTGGTGGATAGGTACATATAAGTAGGGATGGCAACGGGGCGGGGAATGTCAGGGATTGTATTTACCATCCTCTTCCCCGTTTTCACTCTCCAGCCCCATCCCCGTCCCCATCCCCATCGGGGATTTGCTTTAAATCCCCATCCCCGCCCCGTTTTCACTAAATTCATAAGTGAAACTAATGAACTAATAGAGGTGAAAATAATGGAGATGACCTGTAATGAATGGTGAAATTACATAGTGCGAGGGATAGGGATGGGGATGGGTGGATAAATGAGTTAATTTTTATAAGTAGTTGTTTAATTTTTATGAGTAATAGGATGTGTTTGGTGGTGTTGAAAGCCACGATAGAAACAAGAAAAAAAAAGAAAAGGAAGTGATGTACGAGTTTACATTATTTGCTAAATGAAGAGTTATGGTTTCATATAAGTAGGAAAAAAAGAATGAGATAAGTTAGCTAGTTACTTGTAGCACTTTTATGTTTAGAAATATCTTGTAGTCAAGCTTTTGGGTATGTTTTACAGAATGAGAATTTGTGGGCTTTTATTATAAAGTCCGGACTAAAGCTTTTAAATTTTTTATGCTAAAGTATTGCTCTTTTTTAAGCTTAACATGATTTATCTTATAAATGACAAACGAGGCTTATATAAAACTCATACTCTCATACCCTTCTCACAAACACAACCACAATGTGACTTGTTTATAATTATATAATAAGTTAGAAATAATGTGACTTGTTTTTGTGTTTGATATATATTACCACCAGAATTTTCTCTTGTTAATGTGTTAATAGTGATCACATTAGAGTTTGATAACATGAATTGGGACTGGAACCAAACTGTTTCGAATAGAGAAAATGAACAGCAAGTCGACATACATGTTTTAACCATTTAATCACTTATGTAGCATGTAATTTATGGTCTTATTATAATAGCATATCAAACTGATTCAAGGACATATAAAGGACAAAACCAAAACTGTTTCATACGCATGATTATATTGCAAGTTAAGAATTTATGTTGTCATGTTTATATGTGTTCATCAATCAAACAGGAAGTGAAGATGGAAAGGATACCTCTAAGTCGACCCAGGTGAATGAAACAAAGAACAAAAGGACCAAGACCAAAACTTTCGTCGAATCAACCCACGACCACACAAAACTCAGACACCAAACGATTAACGCTAGCCAAACCCAACGATCACCAACTGCTACCCTTTGTATTTCTATTTCTTGGAGAAAACAAGGTGAAGGCTGTATATGTATTTTAGGGTTTGAAAGTGAATGGAAAAAAAGGAATGCATTTGTAATTTTAAAGGAGAGAGGAGCGTATCAATTATGTTTCAAATCAATGCCGAGATTTTAGGGTGACTCTAATCTCACGCTTCATTCCAAATCAGATACTATTTATTTTTACTCAAATTGTTGCAAAATAACTGATTATGGTGCTATATGAGGCGTGTTGTATATCTATACTACTTTATAAAAGGTTTGACTTTCTAAATAAAATAATTTTAAAATTTTTAAGACAAAAACATTTCTTTATTTAGTAAATGTCCAATACAAAATGATCTACATTTAGTAGATGTTAAGAGACTTTATGATATTATTAATACAAAATACAAAATGGTCAAATATGTTAAGTAAATGTTAGCGTAATTTATGATTTGATTAATACAAAATACAAAATGGTCATACATCTCAGAATCGCTCATTCACTCATTCCTAAATATTAAATATTTTGTAACAACCCTAATTAAAATAAATAAATATCTTACAATAGCCCATTAATTAATTTGTAATACTCATTAACTTGTCAAGAATTTGTAACACCACAAGGGATATATAAATCCCTACCTACACACCAAACAAAAGAATACACAACCATGATTTCATTTTTTCTTTTCTTTTTCTTATATCACCGCTACCACCGCTTAACCGCCATCATATGCCAAAATAGCCAAAGAGAGAACGTAAACCAAGAACAAACCAAAACGCATTTACAACATATCTAACCTAAACCATTTTCGGTCTAATCCCCACGCTTCACAAAAAAACAATAACCAATAAGTACAAACTAGAACTTCATATAAAGTAACATAACCCTTCACCATTCAACTATAACCCGTCAACAATCTGAACTCTTCAACACCCACCAAAGACTCGACAACAAACAAGAAAAAGAAACAAAAGATCTCAAATTGTTTTTCGTCACAAGAACGGATCTTTATAGATCTTTCCAAAATCATCATAGATCCGAGATACAACTCTTCTCTTTTATATCCGAAATAGTCCAAAGATAGAACAAAACCAATCGGTTTCATCCTTCTTTTCTTTCGATTTAACAAGAAAAAATGAAAACAACAAAAATAACCCACCCGATACCCTTAACGGATATTGAAGCCGTGACCTTCTTTGGTTCGTGGGTTTGTGAGATTTCGAGCAGAGCAAATACGAAAGATATATTCAGCTTTGGTGTTTCGATTTTGTTGGCGTAAAGAATACGAAGTGATTTGTTTTCTTGTATTTCGCTTGGATTTGGTTGAAAAGAAAGGAAGGTGTTTGTGTTTATAAGATTATTGTGTAACACAGATTATTGGAAGTTTCGTTTGGTGTTTAGAGAGTGGGATAAGTTTTTGTTTGCTAGAAAGAGTGATTAGGGTATTAAAATTAGGGTTGTGTGAGAAGTTAGTAGTCCTTATATAACACATGAAAGTATATTAAAGTGGGCTTCGTATAGTGCTAACCTTTAATAAAAGTAATCGGACTCTAATTGGACAACAATGTTAACCAATTAGTTTTATTTCATTTGTTATATTTGAATATTGACTCATGTTATTGGAGCGGGTTGATAAATCAAGAGTTGGTTATTATCCACTGTGATACCCGCTTAACGCGACTACCAGATCTTGCGACTAAAATTAAATATGAAAAGATAGATAGATGTAAATTATAATATTAGAAAGAACGTTGAGTTAGAGTAGATTAGTAGTTTTACAATTGTTGCTTTCTTTATAGATAGTAGAGTTAAGATGCAATTGCATACAGTTTAGAATTAAAAAACATTGCTCGATAGAAACATTATTGCCACAAAAAATACAATTATAATTCAGAACTTGATTGTTAGAAATTTTAGTCACAGGGTACCACACGCAACGCCGCAGCGACCTTGCTATTATCCATAAAAGAGCATGCATCATTAATTTGTTTAGAATGGGATGAGATTTGTTCAAATCTTCACAACTTTTGTAAAACGAATTATATGGATTAAGACTTGTGGTAAAGAAAACATGTAGAATGATTTAAAGAAAAAAACATTGTCTTTATTTGTCTATTATAAGGTATAAGTATATGTATAATGTTTTACTTATTTATTTATACTTAGGGTATAGTCAAAATATTTATAAAATGTAAATTCAAATTTTAGGGTGTTATAATCCGACTCAAGAGTATCACGGTTCGGTCGGGTTCGCTCATGGATCGTGATCATGATTCGTTACGAATGATGACGACAAGTGATGAGTGTGTAAATATCATAATTTTGGCCAAATCAACAGCAAAACGCTTAAAAACGCTTTAAATGCATCAAAATATCGAAAATTTCTCAAAATTGCATTTTATATGTTTCAGATGCAAAATGTTTAAAATCAAATGAGAAACGAACAAAGTTTGCATAATTGGCGTTTGGGTCCCAACTTTTAAAAAATGGCAAAACTAGTCCCTGGATTTTTAAAAAATGGAAAAATATTATTTATGGCCCTTGGTTAATACGGTTTGTCATTTATGGTCCTTATAATAATTTTCAGAATCACATGTTTGGTCCCTGAAAAATCAGATTTTACATGTTTAGTACCTAAGCTATACCATGGGTCCAAAACAAATCCTAAGTCCAAGTTATTAACTAATACTCCCAAGCCCAACACCTAAATAAACAAAACCGGTCCATCAAGCCCAAACCCAAAGTCTTATAACCCTAATACCCAAAACGTTAACCTACCCCGCTCTTTCTTCCTCACCTTTTCCCGCCTAAACACAAAAACCCAACTCCCAAAACCACGCCTACCCTGACAACCCAACCCACCCCCTGCGACAGAGAAAGAAGACAAAGGGTCTGGCAAATGGCAGAAGCACGCGTGTTTTGGCGTGTTCAACTCGCACGAAGACAGAGAGAAGAAAGAGAGGGAGAAGACAGGGACCCTGAGGAGTATAAAGAGTTAGTCAGTAGTTAGTAGTGAGTTAGTGAGTAGTTTTGTTGCTAGTCTTTTTAAGTTTAATTTTAGTTTTTCTAGTTTTAGTCTAGAATTATTTTCCCAGCTCAGTTTTTCATTTTAATTTCATTGTAACTCTTTATTTTTGAAATGCAATTTAACTTCTGTATTTAATTTGATTTATGTAGTTTTATGTTTTGAAGTCTTAAATTGGTCTTAAATATTGGTTCATGTTTAGATGTTAAAAGTGTTTGTTTTAAGCTAGAATGGTCAAAACACAATTTTACCTGGTTGACTTTCAAAGTCAAACACTTTTCAAGATTTTCAGTTGGATTCTGCAAGGTTACAGTTTTGCTTAGTAGTGTACAAGTCTGGTTTTTTTAAAAAAAAGAAAGAAAACATTTCTGATTAGCTAAGTCTACACACAACAGCAGTTTGGGGTGCTGTTCTTGGGCTCTTTTCCCAGCTTATTGGATATTTAAATTGTGCAAATTTGTTTTTATTAAGTCCGTGTATGCCCAGCTCAGTCCAGTCTTAGTTTTATGCACCAAACGTTACTCTAATTTAGTTTAATTGAAGTCCAAATCTGTCCCATTTCACATTTTTTGTGTCCTGTCTCAGTTTTGAATGGCCACAACAAGCTGAAAACAGCTTATTTTTAAGCTGTTGATAGTTTTTTTACCCCAAAATTAGTTTTTATGACTCTCTACTGTGCTAACTTTACATTAGTAGCTTGTACCTGGTTGTGAAGCCAAACTCAACTTAAAAATTAAGCTCAAAAGCTCAAACAAGTTGCATTGGACATACAGTCCTGTGCAGACCAACTCCCAAGACAGCAGATGAGTTTTTACTTAGTTCTTATGTGTTTTCAGCTTATATAGGTCTTATCTGTTGCCATTTGTGTACAAGGTAGGATAGGTTTATATCAGCTCATAGACTGCTTATTGTCCTTGTCTAGTGCTTATCAGCAGCCCTTTTGAGCTCCCATAAGCTCCAAGTTAGCTTTAAATAGATTTTATAATTATTTTGGTATGTTGTCTAAGTTGTTAGATAGGTTGTGGGGATTAGCTTTTAGATTATAGAGCTTATTTACTAGCCTTAATAGACCCATTTGGCCAGCTTCAGAGCTGATCTGGAAATCCTGTGTCACAGCAGCTTCCAAGCCTTGGGTTTGAGCTTGTTCTATTTTTTTCTTGTTGCTTATCATGACCACCAACACAGCAGGCCTTGCTTGGCTTTTGATGGTATTTTAGTCTTGTTTTAATTGTTTATTCTATGTCCCTTTAGGCCATTTTAGGATTTAGTTTTAATTAGTTTTACTTGTAGTTTATGTAGCATTTTTATTTTTATTTTTTGCTTCTGTTTGCTGAACCATTCGGCCATCAGTAGTTTTTTTAGCTTTTAGGTGTTTAGCTATTATGTCAGAGGAGTACCTTAGTTTCTTATTAGATGAGTTAGGATAATGGTATTTAATTTCTAGCTTGTTTGTAGCTTTTGATAGCTCATTGTCCCCTTAGAGTCGTCTTTAACCACTGTCCCAAACAGCCTTTGTTTTTTTTTTACACCACTGATTCCACAGGTCCCCAACTACTTTTGTTTTTAGGATGCTACTACTTCCAGGTGTACTTGTTTTAGCTTATTAAGGCTTTCGTGTGCTTGTTTGATAGTTTATTCTTAAGCTAAAATTTTTCCTTTAAGATTTTTTTTTTGTGGACTGCACTGTCAAGATATATCAACATTAGTTCAAGTTAAACTTTCTTTTTAAAGCTGTTGTTGTTGCACGTTAATGTAACTGCCAATTGTTAGTTTAGTAAGGTTCACTTTGTCACATTTTGGCCCTCGTATGATTTGCAAAAGCTGAAGAAAGAAAAGAAAATAAATTGCCAAAAAACGTTGAGGTGGGATTCGAACCCAGCACCTCCTGCCTGCACGCGCACAACACAGCAACACATGCTTACCACCTCGGCTACTTGGTCTTTTGTGTTTTATTTGGGCATATTAAATATTTGAAGTAGTTTAGGTAGTTTTGATCTTAAGCCACTTTAGCTTATTTCTTAGCTTATTTCGTGGCTTATTTCTAAAGCAACCACAAGAGTTTTTATTTTCTTAAGTTTAGTATAATGCAAAGTAGTTTTGTGATTTTTTTAGATTTTCTCAAAATGTTTAGTATTTTAATCATTTAATTAGAGTAAAATAGTTTTTAATTCATAATAAATAATTTAAGAGTCGAAAAATACCCGGCTTTTTCCTAAAATTTTCTTTTGTCATATAGTACGTAGGAAAATTGTTTTACATTCATAGGACTTTATTTCACAAATTTTACGTTTTTGCTTTGACCGCTGTAATTTTTATAAATAGCTGCTTTTCATTTTTAGTCACGCTTTTAGGTAATTTAAGTTTACGCTTCAATTAAAATAGTTTATTTAAGTTATTTTGTTTTATAAAATCTAGAAAAATCATTTTAAAAATAGTGATAGCGTTTATTTAATATTTTTATCTTTTAATTTCCTTTAATTTGCATTTAAGCCCTCGTAATTTGTTTGCTTTTCCTTAGTTATAATAATTCAAATCACTCTTTCCGCTCAAATCTCTCGATCACTATTCGTTGGGTGATTTTTCGCATAGCTCATTGGGACATAACGACCCGGGAAACACTATACTCCCGGATCTTCATCGAGTTTGTTCCTGAGCCGTTTTAAGTTTCTTACGGTCGGCCATTCACAAGTGGCCGGCTTGCGTGAGAAAACTTGACTGTTTGGGAGCGGATCAACAAGACTATTTCGGAAGAGACGTCACCGCATCATTGGAAGGAAGAGCTTGCTTTGCAACCCATATAGACATATAATGTGTTGGTTTTCTAGTTTGCGAGACCAACCTTTGTGTAACATACAATTCTGGTTCGACATAGTTTTGGTATGATTGACTGCACAAACAGCAGGGGTGTTTGGGAAAGCATATGATATGCCGAAAAGTAAGAAACTTGATGTGTAAAACAATGTGTATATACTGATAAAATGAGCGAGTACATTGTTTACGCACTTAGGCTATATATACCGATGAAACGTTGCATTGAGGCGGTTATGCCATTTCATCAAGTGACACAACGTTTCAAAGTAATCGCCATATCCCTAACTGTTCTATCTAATAGCCACATGGGCCTTATTTACATACAACTTGCTTGGCCCGGCCCCCAAGTTTCGACCCACTAAACTAATACACATACTAATCTACTGACTTTGTCATTATTATTCAACACTTCCCCCTAATGATAAAGTCTCACAACACAGTCTTCTTACTCTTTTGCTTCCTTCTCCATGGGTTCCTTACCTTTGCAATCTTCAAGTAATTCTTCATCATTGTTGAACTCAAATGTGTCTTTTAACCTTTCTTCACTTTGCCTTGCCTCGATTCCTCTAATGCTTGGTCCGGTCTCTTTCCTTGGCATCTCCTTAGCCATTATTCCACTTGTACCCTCGCATTCCTTTACCCTTGGTACATACATTCCGTTGGAATTCCTTGCCACTTCATAGTAGGATCCTAAGAGACTCAAGTGCGTTCCGTAACACTCTTCTAAACCATCCGCATACTCCTTTGGGAATCCCATTGCATTGGCTACCTTAGTCCATTTACTTTTTCTAACAACCTGGGTGTGACCACCCATTCCCTTCACTGTAAGATAAAGGTCTAAAAGACAAATTTGTATTCCACTTATCTTAACAGGCATGGGTCATTCTACTACTTCCATATAGTCCTTATAGAACCATGCCATTAACCTCTCGAAGTGGTTTTTCACCATATCTTTATATTCCAAACTTATATTCTGATTGCTAATCATTGCCATGAACCCAATAAAACTTTCTATTTCACATTTAAATGGTACCTTTATTCTTTGGTTTCCATCCAAATCAATGGCCTCTTTGCTGACCACGTCTATCCTTTCCTGTCCTACCACGCAGCCTACATCATTGCTGCCAACGCTCTTCATCGCCTTCATCTCTTTCCTTCATACCATCGTGCTACCATCTTCTATTCGAGTTGGCCTCTCCCACGATCTCCCAACCTCGCCTCGATACCACTGCTGGTTTTTCAATTATGAGACAAAACTTTGTGTAACATACACTCGTTCGACATAGTTTTGGTATGATTAACTTCACAAACAAAGTAGGGTGTTTGGTACAACAGATGATATGCGTAAAAGTAAGAAACTTGATGTGTAAAACAATGTGTATATACCGATAAAATGAGTGAGTACATTGTTTACGCACTTAGGCTATATATACCGATGAAACGTTGTATCGAGGCGGTTATGCCGTTTCATCAAGTGACACAACGCTTCAAAGTAATCGCAATATCCCTAATCGTTCTATCTAATAGCCACACATGGGTCTTATTTACATACAAACTTGCTTGGCTCAGGCCCAAGTTTCACCCACTAAACTAATACACATACTAATCTCATCGACTTTGTCATTATTATTCAACACTTCCCCAATGACAAAGTCTCACAACACAGTCTTCTTACTATTTTGCTTCCTTCTCCATGGGTTCCTTAACGTTGCAATCTTCAAGTAATTCTTCATCATTGTTGAACTCAAATGTGCCTTTTAACCTTTCTTCACTTTGCCTTGCTTCGATTCCACTAATGCTTGGTCCGGTCTCTTTCCCTGGCATCTCCTTAGCCATTATTCCACTTGTACCCTCGCATTCCTTTGCCCTTGGTACATACATTCCGCTGGAATTCCTTGCCACTTCATAGTAGGCTCCTAAGAGACTTAAGTGCGTTCCGTAACACTCTTCTAAACCATCCGCACACCCTTTGGGAATCCCATTGCATCGCTACCTTAGTCCATTTATTTTTCAAACAACCTAGGTGTGATCACCCATTCCTTCATCGTAAGATAAAGGTCAAAAGACAAATTGTATTCCACTTATCTTAACAGGCATGGGTCGTTCTACTACTTCCATATAGTCCTTATAGAACCATGCCATTAACCTCTCGAAGTGGTTTTTCACCATATCTTAATATTCCAAACTTATATTCTGATTGCTAATCATCGCGATGAACCCAATAAAACTTTCAATTTCACATTTAAATGGTACCATTATTCTTTGGTTTCCATCCAAATCAATGGCCTCTTTGCTGACCACGTCTATCCTTTCCTGTCCTACCACGCAGCCTACATCATTGTTGCCAACACTTTATTCGCTGTTGTCTTCATCTCTTTCCTTCATACCAGTCGTGCTACCATCTTCTATTCGAGTTGGCCTCTCCCACGATCTCCCAACCTTGCTCTGATACCACTGTTGGTTTTCCAGTTTAAGAGACCAAACTTTGTGTACCATACAATTCTGGTTTGACATAGTTTTGGTATGATTGACTGCACAAACAACAGGGGTGTTTGGGACATCATATGATAAGCAGAAAAGTAAGAAACTTGATGCGTAAAACAATGTGTATATACTGATAAAATGAGTAAGTACATTGTTTACAGACCCTATGCTATATATACCTGATGAAACGTTGCATTGGAGGCGGTTATGCCGTTTCATCAAGTGACACAACGTTTCAAAGTAACTGCCATATCCCTAACCGTTCTATCTAATAGCCACACATGGGCCTTATTTACATACAAACTTGCTTGGCTTGTGGCCCAAGTTCGACCCACTAAAATAATACACATACTAATCTACTGACTTTGTCATTATTATTCAACATAATGTACTGCTGCTAGAACATATCTATTTCCATTTGATGTAGGGAATGGTCCAATAAAATCCCCAAGCATCAAATATTTCGTAGAACTGAATGTCTGTTTGTGGCATTTCGCTTCTGGATGATATTAGGCCAGTAGAATCCATAAGTGAACACTTTTTAGGCAATAAGGGATGCCCCATGGTTCCCTTCGCTTGGCCCAAAATGACAATATCTAAGGATGTCATAGATTTCCAACACATCTCCTAATAATATTGTTCGCGCAGTTTCTGAATAGATATATTTCGTCCCAATAATAATGCTTGACTTCGAAAAAGAATTTCTTTCTTTGAGGGTATGTCATGTTCGGGTTAATGATTTTAGAGACAATGAAATTGACATAATCTATGAACCATGGCGAGTCCTCTCTATATGATCTGATTAACATAAGGTATTCATCATTTGGGTAGACAAGTCGTGAAAGGTGGTCCGCTGCCAAATTTTCTTCTCCCTTTTTGTCTTTTATTTCGATATCGTATTCGTGAAGTAACGATACCCATCGAATAAGCATTAGTTTAGCATCTTGTTTATTGAATCGATATTTTAATGCTGAGTGATAAGTGAAAATGATAGTTTTGATAAAACGAGGTAGGATCTGAATTTGTCGAATGAAAAACTACTGCTAAAAGTTCCTTCTCAGTGGTCGAATAGTTTTCTTGTGCGTCATTTAGGGTTTTGCTCGTGTAGTAGATTGGTTTAAGGTGCCTGTCCTTTCGAATGAAAGATGTTCCTTCTATGCTTGTGTCTTGTTCGGTCACAATTTTGTCCTTCTCCTCTATGATTTCCTATTTTTTTGATTCCCTGTTCTGCCCTATGGACTACATCTTTGTTGATTATCATGGAATAAGTTTTCTAGTTATATTTGCATCACTATAAGGGATTTGTTGGGAGAGCTATTCTCTTTTTCCTTCCTTAGGTATTTCCCATTGGGTTTTACCTAAAAGGTTTTTAAGGAGATAGTCTCGGGAATTTAGCTATACCGCCTATCCCTTAGTTTGGTTGAAGTTTGCAAATCATCCTTTGATTATGCTAGTTGATTGGTTTTATCGCTACTTGATTTGGCTCTTGGATCGGTGAAGATCATTGAATTAGTCTTTCATTGTATTTTATTTGTTTTTGTATTTGAGCTGGGGAATGTCTATAGCCTTTTCTCTTCTCGCCAAAGGTTTAAGTTGGCTTAGGATGTGTCCTAAGCAACTCACTTTGTTTATTATATTTAAGGAATCATATTAAACACGAGCTTCGTGCCTCGGCTTTTTATTGCTTTCTTTTAACTATCGTTATTTAGAGTAGGGCAAATGGCACAAAAGGCATCAAAGTTAGGGTCCATTTCAATTAAGGTATTATACTTTTTTCTTGCATAAAAGGTACCCAACAAAAATTTTATGGATTTGGGTTTTTACTAACGTCTGCTAACTCATTTCGTTAGTATATTACATGTTTAGTCCTCGAATTTGTATAATCATTTCATGCACCATCCCTCCTCCTCCACCGTCCACCACCACCCTCCTCCTCCACCAACACCGTCCGCCACCATCACCTGCAAACACCACCCGCCACTACCACCGTCCACCACCACCACCCGCCACCACCCGCATGTAGGAACCGTTTATCAATGAAGACAACACATACATTATTATTGCAAGAAAATATAAAAGCATGACCGATCAAGAAGATTAGTCACCACCGGTTAAAGTGTTGTCATAGCTTCGTTTGTGAAGTTAATGCAAAATTGCTCAAAGTCAGATGTGTATGACATTAAAATAAAAAGAACTCGGGTTGTCAACTTTTATTGGAATAAAGGGAATACAAATGTGCTTGATTGCCACCTATTGTTCTTAAAGCTCTCAAACCATAGATATCAAGAACGCCAATCGAGATTTTGAGGTAGCATCTTGTCCAATTGATACGCACCAATCAAATAACTGAATATATTGTTTTAGCCAAACCATCCTGCCGAATGTCGCGACTTAGGGATCAAGAGTCCTCTTGATAACTTCTTCAGTGTGATCATCACACGCTACACAATGCATCTTGCAAGCCTACACTTACAATACATATCAAGAAGCGCATTACTTAGAAGATTCAAAGCTTCATCACCATCACTATCCTCGCCTCCATCTAATCAAAACCACCAACGCATTCCCAACTCACCCCACTTTGTACCGCCTCAAACTCCCCAATACCACAATGTACCGCTTCAAACTCCCAACCCACTACACGCCTCAAACCAAGAATAAGTAAACATATTCGCCTAACCCCATCAAACAGTTTTACGCGCATTAGCAAAAGCAAGAATCATAGTAGTCCAAGAAACCACATTTCTTTCACTCATTTCATCAAACATTTACGCGCATCGCCTAATAAGCTAAACTTAACATACATAACGACAAGGTATTGATCAAAAAGGTTTTGGGTGATACCCATTTGAGAAAATGTGTTTATGGACTAGTTTGGCTTCACAAGAAAGCCTTAACCACCACCACAACAACACCACCGATGACCTCATCACCAAGCTCACCACAATGATGATCGGACCAATCTCCATGAACAAATCACATCTCTACCCCAACAATCCATCCTCAATATCGCTCAACAATTCAACACATCATCAAAAGCTTTTAAATTCTTTAACTTTATCAAAAACCCATCTTCACCCACTTCATCTTTTGTCTTCCAAACTGTTCTTCACCTTGCTACACGTGAAAAAGATCCAAACTTTATAATTGTATGATGGATTAGACCCAGATGGGAAAACTGTTGATGTTAGGAATGTGTTGGTTGATTTGCTTTGAATATGTGATAGGTTTGATTGACGGTTTTGTAACCGTGAGATCGAACGGGTCAAGAACTTTTGATCGATGAGCGAGAACGGTTTGGATCCGAACGTGATTACAAGAAACACTTTGGTGGATGGAATGTATAAACATGGAAGGATAGGTAATGCAATGGAGTTTTTAGAAAATGCCCTTTGTACCGTCAATAAAATAATATTGAAAATCAAGGACCAAATATGTAATATACTAACGAAGTGGGTTAACTGACGTTAGTAAAAACCCAACCACAAAAAATTTGTTGGGTACCTTTTATGCAAGAAAAAAGTAAAATACCTTAATTGAAAATGGACCCTAACTTTGATGCCTTTTTATGCCATTTGCCCTTTAGAGTATGTCTCCTAGTTCTCCCATTAATGTTAATTTAATTTTTTTGTTATTGTAATCTGATTTTTTTAATAAAAATATGACTGTTTCCCTGCATTTATTAATTGCAAAGGGTAATATATTTAATTAATATAAATACATAAAATAAGACTAGATAACTACCAACAGCTATTTCAGTTATGAGCTTCTATCTAATTTATATAGCAACCGACCTTGTTAAGATCTTGGAAGGCATAAACAAATGCATGTAACCAACATTAACATAACAATATGTTGGTTCATTTTAACATGCATGTTTAACATAGCAATATTTTGCTCAAATAAAATGAATACTAGTAGTACCAGTACCACTGTACCAGTAGTATTATACATAAAATGCGAAACAAAGAAAAACTGAAGTGACGACAGAATCATGGATTAAATTTTCTTTTTGAAGATAAGTTCAAGAGGTTTTTCTTTTCCCAATACGACCCGGAAATGTTCGTTCATGTCATGTTTTGTTGGATCCTCGTCGTTTGGAAGAGCCCAGTCGAACCGAAGAATCAAAGATGCCAATATTGTTTCCAAGCTCTTAATGCCATAGCGTAAGCCAGGACACATCCTCCTCCCACCGCCAAAGGGTGTGTACTTGAATTCAGGGTGTGTGAAATCCATGTATTGTGTACCAAGAAACCTTTCTGGAGTGAAACTGTTAGGATCCTCCCAAACATGTGGGTCTCGACTTATGGCCCAAATATTAACCCATACATGGGAGTTTTTAGGAATAGTATAACCCATAACTTGACAAGGTTGAAGGGCTTGTCGAGGAAGTAGTAGAGGGACAACTGGATGGAGCCTTAGTGTTTCTTTGATACATGCGCTAAAATTAGGGGTGTGCATGGTTCGGTTTGGGTCGGTTTTTGGCTAAAACCGAAACCGAACCACAATGTTCGGTTTTTGTAGAACCCAAAACCGAAACCGTTCGGTTTTTGGCGGTTCGGTTTTTGTCGGTTTGTTATCGGTTTCGATTCGGTTTTTCGGTTTTTTCGGTTTCTAACTGTTAATATTTGGGTACGGCCAAATTATACTAACAAACTTGTTTTACGTATAAAATTATTTATTCTTCTTTACTTTTTTTCAATTTAAGCATAATAATGTTTATTGTATAATTCTACAATTACAAACATATAAATGAGACATACACATACAAGTGAACATACACGTAGTATAATAATTATCAAATACTTATTGATATATTCACATAAAACATGCGACACGACAAACACACATATAAATATAAACGTTAAGATAACTATATTATAAATCCACTCACAAAATGAATATGAATTTATAAATTTGATTCATTTAGTTATTTAATCATATTATATTAATTAGATATTATTATATAATAAACTGGTTCGGTTCGGTTCGGTTTTTGCGGTTTGGGTTTGGGATGAAAACCGAAACCGAACCACATTTTTCGGTTTCTGAAAAAGTAAAAACCGAACCATCGGTTTTTAGTTTCGGTCGGTTTTTTCGGTTTGGTTTTTTGGTTTTCGGTTCGGTTTCGGTTTTTTCGGTTTGTTTTGATCACCCCTAGCTAAAATAACTAAAAGTAGAAAAATCAGTCTCCTTTCATCAATTATCTTATCGGTGATGCTACATATCTCGTTAATTTGTTTCAAGTTGTCCTTCTTTAATCCTTGAATATCTAATCCCCTTAATACAGGGAAAAGATCACTTACATTTGTAGTCATAGCATACTCCTATGACTTTTCGAGTGCTATTTTCAACCGATTAGCAGTTCCATCTTCTTCATCATTCAAATTAACCAAATCTCTGCTAAACAAAATATTGCCCATAGTGTTAAATATTGTAGTGAAAACAACTTCACCCACTCTTACTGTTGGGATTTAATACTCATATCAATTATATAAAATCAAATAACATCATCAAAGCATGCAGCGAAAGTAAATAGGAATAATACATGTAAGTAATTAACCGAATAAGAAAACGCGTACCTTTTAGCAATTCAAGAATCAAACGGTAATTAGAACAAGAACCAAAACCCAAAACCCTAACTTTAGGGTTTATACAATTCGACCCAACCAAGAAGTCGACCACCAAGATTCACAAGCACAAGCGCATTTGTTCTTCATTCTTGTACACACGCATTATTAGCGATTTGATGTGAAAAGCTAGTTTCTTGAATCACAAATAAAACCAAACACTTGTTTCTTTAGCTTGGAAAATCGATCCTCGAGGAGGGGGTTACACCAATCGCCAAGCAAAAGAGAGAGAGAGAGAAGAGAATTAGGTTATTGGTGATCCAAGATTAAGTTATGAATGAATACAAATGTTTGTATTTATAGGTAACTTAACTTGGTGACCAAGTTTGAGTGGGTTAAGGTTTGGGAACCCATAACCGATCGACCAAAGCACCCAGAAGGGGTTCTAGAACTTTCCCGACTTATAATTTCATCTCTAGTCCCTTTAGTTTATATTTAACGACCGTTAACCAAACCTCGTTAATTTTTTTAACTATCGTTATGTTTTATTTCGTGACTAATAATTAATAATAACATTTTATATATTAATTATTAACATCAACTCTCATACGTAATGTGTGCAATCCCGAAGTCTCGAGTTCGAATCCGGACATACGTATATTTAAATATCCATAAAACCTTTCAGCTCCCAATTGGATATTACTAAATATAGTAATGAGATTGGTTAGTCTAGCTTTAACATCCCAATGCCCCCAGTTTGAATCGAATATGGTCTCCTGGAAAAAACCATTTAATGATTCATCATTTTTACTTATCCTTTTGTTACTAATACTACATTAACTATGAATATGGATCAAGTCATTTCATAAGTTAATATTTTGTTTCTCGTTGTATTCGATTGAACAAGACTACCAAATCATCTGAACGTATTCCAGATAGACTATCTTACACAAATGCACTACATTCATATCAGTTATCTGGTATCTCAAGTCTGAGGATAAACACTTCATGATATACTTAATGACAAAGATCCATAAAGTATCATCATGTAAGTTGGGATGAGTCCTATATTCAATTCATTAAATATCATGTGAATCTGGTATGTCCCACGCATCAATATACTTTAAAAGTATATTCTACCAAAACTCAGATTTGTCTTAATTCAATGACATTCCCACATTATTGATCGACAACGGACTATTCAGAATAACATAAGTTATTCACGGATTAAACATGCAAATATAGAATATAATATTAAGAAAATGAAAAATAAACATAAACAACTATTTTATTTCATTAAAGTAATATTTGTTCATAACATCCTTTATCCAAATACTAATCACAGATCCGCATGAAACTACTAGCTAAACGAAGTCCTATCCCATCAAGATGGTCAAGAAGTTTTCTTTTGGCAAAGGCTTCAGAAGGGATCAACTAGATTATCATCCGTATGAACTTTGAGTAGATTGATTTCACCTATTTCGACTTGTTCTCGAACATAGTGATATCGACGAGGAAAATGTCCGCGCCTTCATGACTCCAGTGCTCATTGGCAAATGTTATTGCAGCAGAGTTGTCACAATACACATTTAAAGGTAATTCAATTGAGGGCATTACTCCGAGTCCCGAAATGAATTTCCTAATCCAAACAGCTTCCATCGCAGCTTTCAAGCAGCCTATGTACTCATCAGAATAGACATCGCAACTGTTGTTTGCTTCTTGCTCTTCCAACAATCGCTTCTTCCATTAATGACAAAGACATAACCCGTCGAGACTTCAGATTATCTTTATCGCTTGGAATGAAGCATCGCAAAACCAGAACATCAAGTTCGCATCCGGATTTCTCCATACACTAGAAACATTTCTTTAGTAGCCCTTAGATACTTAAGAATGTTCTTAATACTGCCATTGTTTCACACCGGTTCCGTTGATATCGACCGGTAATATTCTCGTAAACGCCACATCGTGCCTTGTACATCTCACAACATACATGATAGATCCTACACCAAGCATAAGGAACTTTCTTCATGTGTGCCACCTCTTCAGTGTTGACGCAAGATAGTTTATTACTTAAGCCATGTTCAACTTGCATCGGCAAATATCCCTTCTTGAGTTTTGCATATCGAATCTCTTCAATATTTTATCAATGTAAGCACTTTGGCTTAGTCCAATTAACCGCCTTGATCTATCTTGGTAGATCTTGATTCCCGAATAAATGTCGCTTCCCTAAGTCCTTCATAGAAAAGCACTTTCCAAGATAAGACTTTACATCTTGCAAACTTGGAATGTCTTTTCCATGATCAATATGTCATCGACATATAAGATAAGGAAAATAACATTACTCCCACTAGCTTTGTGATACACACATGGCTCATCAAGATTTTGAGTGAAACCAAATTTCTTGATTTCTTCATCAAACTTCTTGTTCCATTGCCTTGACGCTTGCTTCAACCCATAAATGGATCTTTGAAGTTTGCATACACGCTTCGGAAACTTTGGATTAATAAACCCTTCAGGCTGCGCCATATAGATGTCCTCATCTAGGCGACCGTTTAAGAAGGCAGTTTTGATATCCATTTGCCATATCTCATAGTCATAGTACGCAGCTATGGCTATAAGAATCCTAATAGCTCTAATGTCTGCACAGGAGAAAATGTCTCCTCGTAGTCTATCCCAAAGGTTCGAGTATACCCTTGAGCTACAAGACGAGCTTTGTAGGTGTGTGCATTGCCATCCATGTCGGGCTCTTTATCTTATAGAGCCACTTACTCCAACTACCTTAGCATTTGGAGGTAAGTCAACCTCTATCCAAACTTCATTATCTTTCATGGATTGCATTTCCCCATTCATTGCAACTCGCCATTTTTCCTTTTCGTGACTTATCATGGTAGCTTTATAGTTAGCGTGTTCACCAAGATCCCTAACAAATTTTCCTCGCCTTCTACGCTGAGACATAGACGCCAGTGCACGAGTAGCCTCATGGATCTACGAATGGGAACCACTTCAACTTCGTGGAACGCCTGACTTTCGTGTTCTACTGAGGTTGGCTAGCTTTCGTAAGGTGTTGTATCTTCTTGATCATCTTCCGGATCATAAACTCTCCCATCAATTCATGAGATATGAGATCCTTTTCAAGAAAGTCTCCATACCTAGCAACAATTACTTTGTTTTCGTGTGAAAGTAAAAGTAGTAACCCATAGTTTCCTTTGGGTATCCTACGAAGATACACTTAATGATCTTTGTTGTAGCTTATCAACAGAGTCACGCTTAACAAACGCCTCACAACCCTAGACCTTTAAGTAAGACAAGTTGGGAGCTTTCCCATACCACACTTCATAAGGAGTCTTATCAACCTTCTTAGTTGGAACCATATTCAAAATGCAAAGAGCAGTTTCTAAAGCATAATCCCAAAAGAATAAGGGAAGAGTTGTAAGATTAAACATTGATCGCACCATGTCTAACAATGTACGATTTCTTCTCTCAGATACACCATTTTGTTGTGGAGTATATGGAGATGCGAGTTCATTGGACAATACCACACTCGCCTAGATAATCTTTAAACTCTTGGCTTAAATATTCACCACCTCTATCGATCAAGAGCTTTAATCTTCTTTCCTAGTTGCGCCTCTACTTCACTTTTAAAACCTTAAATGTTTCAAAGACTTCATGTTTATGTTTAAGTAAATAAACATAACCATAACGATCGAAATCATCAAGAAGGTTAAGAAGTAGCTAGCACCCTTCCTTGACACATGTCTTAGTGGTCCACATACGTCAGTATGTATCACACCAAGAAGATCAGAAGCCCTTTCTAAACTATTTGTAAAAGGTTTCTTAGTCATCTTCCCAGATATACAAGATTCGCACTTATCAAATGATTCATCATTGATGTCTTGCAAAAGCCCATCGTGTTGCAGCTGTTGCATGCGTTTCTTGCCTATATGAGCAAGTCTACAATGCCAAAGAAATGAAGAATCCAAATCACCTTTGATTATTTTATTATTGATGCTAAAGACATAATTATTTTTATCAATCATATTATCATGCAAATCAATTTCAAACACACCATTTATCGGAATAACATTAAAGTAAAAACACCATTTAAAGAAACCAAAATTCCATAATCGGTAAATGTATGAACGAAACCAATATCTTTTAACAAGGAAATGTAAACGACACCCCTAACAATGGAAGGTGCGAATGACAATCGTTTAATGATGCATTAAACCCGAAGGTAAACTAAATCAAACGTGCCTATAGCTTCAACGATCGCATGTGCACCATTACCCACGTGCATGTATTGTTGTCCATAGGCAAGCTTCCTTGTCCTCTAAGTCCCTGCAGCAGTATTACAAATGTGAATACCACATCCAAGATCATATACCCGTGAATTTATTTTATGAGGAAAAGCAAATAATTCTATCATCAAAAGAGTACCTAAAGTACTAGCCACATGCAAGATTTTTATACCTCTTATTGCGCAACTCATCAAGGTAGAGTGGATGCCTCTTCTAGTGTCCTACCGTGCGTTGATGACAAGCCATATCCTTCTTCGATTCTCACGCTTTTGGGAGGGTACTTGGTTCTTGCCGATAAGTCATAACTTGTTTTCCTTATCGCCTTTACCCTTACCTTTCCTTTCTTGTTCGCTAGCGGCTTATTAGGCTTAGAAACCCTACCCTTCGGATGGTCGAACCGCAGTGTAGGGGCCTTCTTGGGCAAACCTTTCTCGTAATCAATGAGCATTGCATGTACCTCATCGACTGCCTTCCCCTGCAATGCATATTGTAATCACATGCACGAAACCATCAAACTTCTTGTTAAGGGATCCGTTGATCGTGCCAATTTGTATGTCATTAGGTAGACATAGTTAAGTCGCCCACCGGTCCATGTAACTCATCATTTCCGTGCAAAGGCGCCATGTTTCCTTCTCCTTGCTTGCAACTATGAAGAGCTTCTATCGATCATACAACTTTCACAAATATAGGCTTTTCAAACAACCTTGCAATTCTTCAAGCATGAGATTAGGAAGTAATTCTCAAACCGCTTTTGCAAGTTTGAGTTCATACTCCCGAGCATAATGCAGCGACCTCATTATACTTGCCATACTCAGATTGCCATGCACTCGTGCTTCAACAAGAGCATCACCGCAGTTCATGAGGACAAGACGTAGTTAAATAATCTAGTCTTTTGGCAACCTCAAGACAATTCGAGTCATTGATACCAATCATTGAAATTCGCTACAAATAATTCTCTCGATCAAACATAGATTTGAACGACGAGGCTAGTGCAAGAGATTCAGCTTGAGCCATTTCTACAGAAAATAAAAGTTCAAAAGTTAGTACTTTCGATAAGTAAAGATTCAAGAAAATAAAATACCCTTTGGTCAATATTCATATTAACCGTAGTATTTTCCTTGAATTTTGGATCCTCATTATCATAGTTCCACCACATCAGTTGATCTGCTAGTGGTGAAAGTATAGAATAGGTAATTGTTGAAAAACAATAATTGACAAACAAGTTTTCAATTCCAAAAGATATGGGATATACAATTTTGCCAAAACAATTAATGCAAAACGTAAGCATGTTTTATCCCATCTTATGCCTTAAGTCATAGGTCTCACTAACTAACTTAATTAAGTTGTCTAATTTAGAAACTGCAAATAATTAAGCTGAGATCTCACGCAACAAAATAATTCACCTTGTCATTGTAATCTAGATCAAGGTCTCACATAACTAAATTACAACTTCAAGTGTTTCATATCATTAGATGGCATAAACTTAAATTTAAAGGGTACAATTTTTGACGTGTAATCAAAACTTATGTATAAAGAAGCATGCATACAACTTTATATCATAATATTTCGAAAAACTTACATAAGATTTTAATTGCTAAGATTAAGTTCTACAAATTTTTAATCGATGCGTTGAGAAACTTACAACTTTGCACTAGGATGCTTCGTACATTGAATGGTTATACTAGGTAGCTCCAATCGAACTTACAGAGGGCAGAGGACCAGGTAAGCACAAAAGCATAACCTTAGACATCCTTTCGCGCGACTGTCGCACTTCTTAATTAACCCCTTTATAGTTTGTTCTAGTGGATGAGCCGTTCTAACCATTTAGTACAAATGCATCAATCGATTAAAAGTTCAAGAATAATTTTAGATAACAAATCGGTTTCGCCATTATTTAGTCTATTTAATTTTCTATTCATAAAACCCTTTTGCTTACTAACATGTCAAACAATATATAAACAAAAAGCATTTTAATAAAATTAAACACACTTAAATAATATAAACATATAACTAAACAATTTTAACATATGTAAAAACAATTAGCCACATGCATAATTATTTCGATAAACGGTAATAAACAATTCTAGGCGTAAATAAATGCATATATTAACTAGGGCTTTCAACTACAAGGTAGAAGAGCCACATACATCGACAAGTCGATTGCGTAAGCCAAAGTCAATAATATACCAATAAGCACATAACGAATTTTTATTAGTAATAATTGAGGTTTTCCCCATGGATCGCTAGGGCTTTCAACTACTAAACAATTTATCATAAACAATACTCCATGGCAAAACATGCATGTTCCACCATGGATCGCGCATAACAATTGTCACCCAAGATACGCATATTACATGGCACATAACAATTATTCATTAATTAACCACATAAAATTAGCATGCTACCTAGGGTTTCTACAAGTTTTACAAAATTAAAACCTAATTAAATAATTAAAGGGTAATCGACCCTATTAAATAAAAACTAGGGTTTCAAATTCAAAACCCTAGAAACCATAAAAAGCAAGCATATAATCATAAACATTCAATTTTTATGTGTTTCGGTAATTAATTACATCATATTAACCTGGCTCTGATACCACTGTTGGGATTTAATACTCATAACAATTATATAAAATCAAATAACATCATCAAAGCATGCAGCGGAAGTAAATAGGAATAATACATGTACGTAATTAACCAAATAAGAAAACGCGTACCTTTTAGCAATTCAAGAATCAAACGGTAATTAGAACAAGAACCAAAACCCAAAACCCTAACTTTAGGGTTTATACAATTCTACCTAACCAAGAAGTCGACCACCAAGATTCACAAGCACAAGCGTACTTGTTCTTCGTTCTTGTACACACGTAATATTAGCGATTTGATGTGAAAAGCTAGTTTCTTGAATCACAAATAAAACCAAACACTTGTTTCTTTAGCTTGGAAAAATCGATCCCTTGAGGAGGAGGTTACACCAATCGGCCAAGCAAAAGAGAGAGGAGAGGAGAAGAGAAATTAGGTTATTGGTGATCCAAGATTAAGTTATGAATGAATACAAAGGTTTGTATTTATAGGTAACTTAACTTGGTGACCAAGTTTGAGTGGGTTAAGGTTTGGGAACCCATAACCGATCGACCAAAGCACGCACAAGGGGTTCTAGAACTTTCCCGACTTGTAATTTCATCTCTAGTCCCTTTAGTTTATATTTAACGACCGTTAACCAAACCTCGTTAATTTTTTTAACTATCGTTATGTTTTATTTCGTGACTAATAATTAATAATAACATTTTATATATTAATTATTAACATCAACTCTCATACGTAATGTGTGCAATCCCGAAGTCTCGAGTTCGAATCCGGACATACGTATATTTAAATATCCATAAAACCTTTCACTTACAACTTTTCCTTGCTTCTTCTCCAAAAAACCCATAATTTGGGCCAGCCTTTCACTTCTTATTTTAGACTGGGCTGCTATTGCTTTAACGGAGAACATATTAGTACGGGAAAAGGATCTCATTGAGTTCCAGTGATTGTTGCAGTCGTGTGCCCATATAAGGTAGTAGTCCTTAATGGGGTGTTGCAGTACATCCGGTGTGATGCGACTAGAAAGATTCCGATCTTGAGTCTTAAGAACTTCCATGGTTGCCTCAGCAGTCGAGACCACCACAACAGTTTGAGATACTATCCGAAGAGATATGATGGGGCCATATATTTTAGCTAACATGGCGGTGGAGACATGTGGCATCTTGCCAATTTGGTGAAGATTGCCGATGATTGGCAATCCTCGTGGCCCTGGTGGGAGGTTTTTCTCAGAAGTGAAATATTTACTTGTAACATATGACAACAAGATAGGTGTTACCATAATCAAGAATAGATAACTTAAATCCATTGCAAAGGTTGTGGTTGCGGTTGTCGTTGAGGTGTGCTTTGCTTTGTGCATAGACATTCGCTTTTATAGGCGGGTGAAACTCATCAGATATGAGTTAATTTGTTTTGTTAGGTTGATATGAAAATTTTAACTAAATAAAAAGTATTTAATTCAAAATATCCAACTAACGTATGTTTGTATGTAGTTCTGAGTTTATTTAGGATAACTTTGGTCTCTTTAAACAATTAGAATTAATGCATAGCAACTGTCGCTCAAATATCACCTAAATTCTGCCTGTAATCATCTTCTATATCTCCCAGGTACTCATCCGACTGCCCTGCCCATCGAATATTAGTCCTAGCCCCGGGTGAAAAGTTGGTTGTACAATCGTTGCCTCGTTTCACAATATGTATAGCCAACTTCCAATTGCTATTCACTAGTACGGCTCACACTTCTTAACTAGCTCTTGATATTAAAGGCCAGGCAATGGTCATGTCCTAACAACTACAAGGGAATCTTGTAATCAATCAAACATGTTAGGGTTCAGATGGTCACCTTGATATCAATGGTCATGTCATAAGAACTACAAGGGAATCTTGTAAGGGGCATTTACATACATCCCCACCCAAACTTCAATAATTACATATTTCCCCAAAGTATGCTTTAATAACATTGTACACCATGCATTAATAACTTGTTTTTTGGGGAAATATGTAATTTTTGAAGTTTCTTTGGGTATATATGAAATTCCCCCATCTTGTAAATACTATTCGAATCCATAGGAGTGCACCTAGGCCATCGTTGTGTTATTGCGTGAGTTGTAGCTTTAGGATATTAGTGTATTCGGGGGAGATACTATTGCACTTGCCGATCCCGGGTATTCTAAAGGAGAGTTACAATTCATAGAACTAGGGATTAGGCACCGCCCTACGACTAATCGGAATACAACGCACCAATTAAGATAAAGAAAGTGACAATTCAACCGACCAATAAAAGATAACTATAGAGTAATAGCATCTAAGTGAACACATCTTTAATCATCATACGAGCACACCTCAATTAGCATAATCTATCCATAGTTAATTAGATAATTAGATAAGTATTTAAAGTAGTGAGATCGGTAGAAGTACTACCCCCCAATTATATACCCCGAGATTTTACCTTTGCTTTCTAAAAAACATAAAAAAGACTAAAAAGAATCATCATCAACCCCACCTTCTCGTCATATATCTCTTTCTAGCATTCATATTCCCCTAGAGAACGAACATACTACACTACAACGATTAGGTTCACTGCCTAGAGGGTTGAAAAGCTTGCTTATAGAAAAGGAGGTTTTCTCGATCTCGAACCCTGCTATCAGTGTAATTAATTACTAAATACGTAAAAAACGGATAATTGTATTGTGTTTGAGATATGATTAATTCTAGGTTTGTTAACTTTTTCAAAACCCTAATTTTAGGGTTAGGGCCGATTGCCCTATGTTTAATTAAAATAGAAAATAAAAAAATTCGAACCCTAAATTTTTTATAATTTTCGAATTAAAAAAAAAATTATTTTAGGGTTTGTAGGTTTTGTGGAAAACTAAAAGGGGGGGTTGAATAGTTTTACCTATTTTAATTTAAGTTTCAAAGATCTAGATTCGATCTTATGTGAATTCGTATGGACGGATAGATAGTATGAAACAATAAGTAAAGTAAGTAAAGTAAAAGGATACAAAGTAGCGACACGAGTGATTTATAGTGGTTCGGCTACATGGACACCTTCCTTGCCCTACTCCATTCCCCGAGTACCCCACTCGAGAGTTTAAGCACTATGTCAACAAGCTCCTTCAACTTGGCGGAGAAGCCTCATAACGTCGCTTACACTTTTTCCGGTACAATGCTAAATATCGAGTTCTTCCACGAGGTAGAACTAAACCTTTACACAACTATTACACAACAACTATGTGAAATATGAATTACAAGATCTTGCTACAGAAATCTTGTGAATAGACAAATCAATCAAGGAACCTTTGCTTGGATGACTTGTAGTATAGCGTGATCTCTCCTTTGTGAAGGACCTATATGAGAATCACAACAAAAGATAGAAGAACTACTAGAACGATCAAATGATCAGAGGTTAGAAGAGTCAAATAATATATGAGAGAGTTGTAAGAAGAAGGGTGAGAAACAATGAAGAAATGGCTCACTATTTATAGGAGCAAAAGCCTTATGTCCCACTGTTCCGGTGGATCCCTCACTTAAGGGATCCGACCAGTGCAAAATTAGGGATCCGGCAGTCTGGGTCAGAACAGTCCGGCTTTTGGGTTGCAAACCAGGTTATGGGTTATGGGTTATGAGCCATGGGTCATGGGTACCCAACAAGATACAATGTATCTAGATAATGGGTCATGGGTCATGGGTCATGGATAATACCCAACATGATTTCATGCATGATGTCATGCAATAGGTCATGAGTTATGGATTAGCTCCATGGGTATGGGATGGGTCTTAGATATTATTCATCCTATTACATATTATATTACAACAATGTATTTATTACAACATTTTATGTAAATGACCAAATGTATATACTTTGCAAAAACAACATGTTTTCTTATAGTTTTACTTATGATAACTTTATAATTGTTATCAACAAAACATAACAAGATTGCTAAATATATTTAACAACCCGTATTTTTTTTCAGGTCAATATTTACGTAATAACTTGAATTTATTCATTTAGAATGTTTACATGTACGTTTAACTCTTAACTGGGAGGTTTCCCGCGTTAAACGAATAACATCATTAATTGAGTACTGTTTCTGGACTATAATTAGTTTACACTTAACAATAACATTATATTTTACGTGATCACATTTTATAAAGTATAATTTTAGTTTTACAAATTTTTACGTAACTAGTTTTTACGTATAAACTAATTTACGCATACACCACTACCCAATACCTTTCCTGCCTTTCTGTCTAAACATACTTATACATTATAACAAACAAAAATAAAATATATATATATATATATATATATATATATATATATATATATATATATATATATATATATATATATATATATATATATATATATATACACTAGTTTACACCTGCCTATGCGGCAAGGTGTCTAGTTTTTGACAAAATTTCAGTGGCTGGTAATTCTTTAAAAATAACTATATTTTTAGCATTTGAGAATCCTTTTTAAGGAATTGTTTTTTTTAAGCCCGCATAATGGCGGTTATCTAGAGTATTTAACAAAATTATTTAAAGTAAAATCTATTTATGTGACTATCTTTTTGAAAGACATTGTTGTATGGTGCAATAGTTAATTAAGTATGTACAAGCGTTGTATAATAATAATAATAATAATAATAATAATAATAATATGTACAAACGTTGTATCTAATAGCCGAGTCTTCTCGGATAGCGGTGCCGATGAGTTCCAAACAAATATATGTTGTGTAAGTGATGATTTAATAGAGATAAGTTGAGAAATGTAGCTAGTTAACTAATACATTTCATAGAGATAAGTTGCGCAATTTAGCTAGTGGTTACGTCATCTTACTTGTAAAATATTTAACTGAGATAAGTTGCACATCGTATGTATATGTTTCAACATATATACGAAAATAATTGGTGTATAGCTTACGATATATTTCGGCTATATTGATATTGGTGTTAGTGTAATTTTTTAAGACAAACCATTACAGCGGCAATCAGGTAGTTTAATGATTGTTTATGTTTGATTTGGTGATGGTTCAATGTTAATTCAAAGACAATAGTGCAGGTCAGTAGAATGTACTTGGTGCAATTTTGTTTTTCATTTCATTTCTTTATGAATGTACATCCAGCTCGCGTTTAGTTATTAATGTTGCAGGGGTTCACTTGCGCTATCGATGTATAATTCTTAACAAAATTTGATAGCGTCAATATTTTTTTTATACTATAGTAGTGACACACAACTATAATAGTTACGAATAATTGAATAGGAAGAACAAATATGTGTTCGGTTACGGGCTTATTTTACATCTATACAAATTTTACCACTTTTAAAATGCATTGTTTTGCGTTTAGTAACTCATACGTAGTCAATACCCTCTTTCAAATTATTACACTTTTTGTTCTAAAATTTCAAGATGTAAAAAATTGTATGTGATTATGCTAATTCAGAATAGTCCCGATATTCAATGATCTTTTATAGGTACTTAAGCATCAAACTTTTGTCTTCATTTATTCAATTGTGTCAAGTCTTCATCTACACATCTTTTAAAAAACTTGCGTTTGTGTGGCCAATAAAAATTTTCAGATTTCATAATTTTAAACATTAAAAGGTTTGAAAATGTCAAAAAATTCAAAAGTTTTAAAACTTCAAAAACTTTCAAATCTCAAATGAAAATTTTCGTAAGTTAAAAAAACTTCAAATTTAAAAAACTCTTACAATTTATAAAGAAATTATAATAACAATTTAAACAAAAGTAATTAACTATATATACAAACAAATTAAACAAAATCTACTTGCAATATATATGATAAATTACCAACAAAAAATATAAAATCCTCGTATAAACTCGTAAACAATATTTTGAAATTTACATGGAACTACATAATAAAATACGAAAAAAGATCTACACATTAAAAATACACAAAGGGATCTACAACATTACAACAAAATTAACGTAAACAATATTTTGAAATTCACATGTAACTTTACATAAGCTTACAAGCAAATCATACAATAAACATTACAAAAACTTTACCTATAGCAATGGTTACATAAACTATGACAATAATATACAGTATTATCAAACTTTGCACAAAGTTAATTCAGTATCAAACTTTGATAAACTTACAATAAACTCACACAACTATATACAAAATAATCTTTACATAAGCTTATATCAAAATTTACACAATAAGCTTTATAAACAAAGTTTAAAAACAAACAATAAATTTACACAATGAGCTTTAAAAAAATGAAAAAGCTGTTAAAAAAACTGTAAATATTGTTACATATATTCCGGCGAAAGCAATGATTGCCGGCGGCGGAAACAACATTTTCGGCGACAGCAACCTACAAAAGTTGTACATGTATGAGCTTATGATTTACAAATAACCTGTAATCTTGATAACGCTACACGCGTCGTTCGGGGTCAAAGGAACTTCCTTTTCTTCGAGCAAGTTTTATAACACCCCAGGCGGTGAACCTAATCGTTGTAGTGTAGTAATTAGGTAAGCCACGGGTATTGATATCGTTCTCTGGGGAATAGGAATGCTAGTAGGGAGTTACTACGCTAAGGTTAAGGTTGAGGAAGATTATTTTTTTATCTTTTATATTTTATGAAAATGGAAAGGTACGAATCTCGGTATTGGATTTGGGGTTGGTATTTCTACCGATTACTCTACTATTATCTAATTATCTAAACTAAGGTTGTGGGAGTCTATGTCTAATTAATGTGTGCTCGTATGATAGTTTAAAGATGTGTTTACTTAGTTTGTATTACTCCTTAATTATCTCCTATTGATGGTTGAGTGTCACGCCTTATTCCTAGTTGCGTTGTGTTTCTAAAGTTGTAGGTATGCGTTTCTCCTAACTCTTTGAAATTACCAAAGGGTCTTGTCTACAAATCCACTTAGAGATTATAGACTCCTACTCTAAGGCGCTCTTCGGATGGTTTAGCCTACAATCACTCGTGTAATCATACTCTAAGGTTCACAAAGATGAATCAAGCATTAAGTACACAACGAATGACCTATCGCATTACTAGATCATTAATCAACTAAGATAAGAAACAACCAATCAATATTCAATAATTAAGTTTCATACTTCCTAAGCAAACACACAAATAAATTAGCCGGACATGGAGAACATGCAAGCATACACACAAATAATCAAAGACATAATTGAATTAATGAAGCAAAGACTTATCTTGGTGTAAGATAGGGTTAAAACCCTAAAATACTGTACAAGACACCTTAGGTTCGGTTTAGGTTTTACTCCAAAGACTCTCCACATAAAGACCGAAAAATTCGGATTCTATATATAAGATTACAATTGCGACGGCGTCACCTTATGTTTAGTGACGCCGCCGTGTCGCCGCCATTGGGTTTCGTCTTGGCCACGTTAACCTTGCGACGGCGTCACCTTATGTCCGTGACGCCGTCCTCTTCACCGACGTCGTCGGATCGCATCTAGGCCGTGCGAGTAGCGACGGCCTACTCTTTCACAACTAGACGCCGTCTCTTGAAAACACGAGTTTTGAGTTCGACCGTCACAATAATTCTCCGACGGCGTCGCAAATAGCTCCCGATGCCGCCGCCTTCTACATTCAAATGATCGTGAGTGTCTCGATTTCGACTTTGGCCATTTTCTTCATATATTCGCGCCTTTTCGTCCAAATAAGTGCCATTCCAAAGATTTTGCCTTCACGAGACCTAAAAGTGAAAAGGAACGATATTAAGCAATAACGGATACAAAAGTGATCAAATAAGGACTTAAATGACCCCTCAAAATGGTACCTTTTAAAACCTTATCAAATCTATAAAAAATATATGAAAGTTCGGATCGACAAATAACCTGTAATCTATAAAAATATATGGGTCATGGTGGTTCCGGCGGCGGCAGTTTCTGTGGTGGTGGATATGGCGATGTTGTGATGTCCGTTGGTGGAGTTGCCAGGTGGTGGTGGGAGTTGTGGTGGTGAAGATGGTTTTTGCTAGATGAGAGTGTTTTGTTGTGTGTTAGAAAAGAGTTTTTTGTGTATGTTTTTGTGTAGTATGAGATGAGTGGTCTGTGAATGTTTTGTTTGTGTGCTGAAAGAAATAAAGGAAAAGTAAATATAATAGGAGGATGTGTGTTTGTTGTGTATTTATAATTTTGTTGGTTTGGTAATTTTTTAGGATCGGGTGTTGGTTTGGTATGTGTAAATTTAGGCTTTGATACAGGTATGGGTGGCTGAATCTTAAAGATGGAGGGTTGGGTTTTGGTTGGGGATATGCATGCTTTATAAGGGAGTATAGATATATATATATATATATATATATATATATATATATATATATATATATATATATCCCCATTTAACCCATGTAATCGACACCCATAAGGGGTAATACAACCCATTGCCTTCTTACTTCAAAAATCCACTCATTCCATACTTATACATCACAAATCTCTAGTCTATACCTGACACCGTACTTTTTCAAGGCTTTCTCCATTTGAGCATTATAAAAATGTGTTCCTCTATCGCTGATGAGTGCTTTAGGAATGCCAAACCTAAAGAATAATTTCTTTAAAAATTTTATTACAACTCGAGCATCATTGGAAGGAAGAGCTTGCGCTTCAACCCATATAGACATATAATGTACTGCTGCTAGAATATATCTATTTCCATTTGATGTAGGGAATGGTCCTATACAATCAAGTTCCCAAGCATCAAATATTTCATAGAACTGAATGTCTGTTCATGGCATTTCGCTTCTGGATGATAATAGGCCAGTAGAATTCAGAGGTAAACACTTTTTTGGCAATAAGGGATGCCCAATGGTTCCCTTCGCTGGTCCAAATGACAATATCTAAGGATGTATAGATTTACAACACATCTCCTAATAATATTGTTCACGAAGTTTTTGAATAGATATATTTCGTCCCAATAATAATGCATGACTTCGAAAAAGAATTTCTTCTTTGAGGGTATGTCATGTCCGGGTTAATGATTTTAGAGACAATGAAATTGACATAATCTACGAACCAGTGCGAGTCCTCCTTATATGCTCTGATTAACATAAGGTATTCATCAGGGAATTCACCATTAAAACTTCTTTGATTAATGAATCTAGATTAGGATTTTCAAGTCGTGAAAGGTGGTCGGCAGCCAAATTTTCTTCTCCCTTTTTGTCTCTTATTTCATTGTATTCGTGAAGTAACAATACCCATCGAATAAGAATTGGTTTAGCAACTTGTTTATTGAATAGATATTTTAATGCTGAATGATCAGTAAAAATGATAGTTTTGATAAAATGAGGTAGGATCTGAATTTGTCGAATGAAAAGACTACTGCTAAAAGTTCCTTCTCAGTGGTCGAATAGTGTGGAAAACTAGAAGGGGGGGTTGAATAGTTTTACCAATTAAAACTTTCTTTCTAATATTTAGATCGACTTATATCAATCTATTTAGATGTGTGTGTTGGATGTTGATAAACAAACATATAGAGGTATGTAGTGAAAAGATAAGAGTAAGAAGCACAAAACCACAACGCGAGTATTTATAGTGGTTCGGCTACAAGGCAACCTTCCTTGCCCTACTCCACTCCCAGAGTCACCTACTCAAGAGTTCGTAAACACTACACCAACTCCTTATGGTGGAGAAGCCTTCACAACGTCGCTTACACCTTTTTCCGGTACAAAGCTAAATACCGAGTTCTTTCACACCAAGGCGAACCACACCTAACACAACGTCGCCTACCCTTTATACGGTGCTAGGCTAACCACTAAGTTCTTTCACACCAAGGAGAACTAATCTTATCACAACGTCGCCTACCCTTTTTAGGTACTAGGCTAAGCACCTAGTTCCATTGCAATGGAGGAACTACTACCCAACACTACACCAACGATTAATCCCAAAGGAGACCAACTCCTTATTACAACATCATCAAGGATATCAATATCCTTGGATCTAGTACTAATCTATCTTGTACATCGAAACACACCATATCGAATGTACAACTTAGTCACCCTTCACTAATGCCTTTGCCAAGATTTTCAAGACATCTTTCACTAATGTCTTCTACTAGATCTTCAAGACACCTTTCACTAATGTCTTCTACTAGATCTTCAAGACACCTTTCACTAGTGTCTTTGACTAGATCTTCAAGACACCTTTCACTAATGTCTTCAACACTACACTTCTTAGTAAAGAGAAAAGAAACATCAACAAGAGGACGTCAGTAGTCTTGATGATGAGGAAGCATGGCAACTCATGGACTTGAGCTTGCTTGACTTCAAAGGTGATGATCTCGCCTTTAAGAGGAACCTAGAGAATCACACAAACACAAAACTACAAACATAGATCTCTTGGATCTCAGGTTAGAGACTTTTTAACTCAGGGGGAAAGTATGTTAGAAAGAGGTGAGAAACAATGAAGAAATGACTCACTATTTATAGAGGAAAAATCTATTGTTCTCTGGATCCCACGGATCCCTCGTACAAGGGATCTGTCTAGCGTAAGGCTAGGGATCCGTGGGACACTCCTCTTTACCTATGGGTATTTTGGTTATGGGTCATGGGTTGATCCATGGGTCTTTAGCTAGATACAATGTATCTCTTGAGTGCAATGCACCTAGTCACATGGGTATGGGTCAATACCATGGGTTATGGATATTATCCATATATGATATAAGCATGATGTCATGCAATGGGTTATGGGTCAAGCTCCATGGGTCATGGACTTTGGGTTGTACCCAACTACATTCAATGTATTTGGTCAATGGGTTGTGATACTTAAGTTTCTACCCATTTATATTACCCAATATACTACATACTAGTTATGTGTATATTTTATCCAAATATGTAAACACTAGTTGTTGTACACATGTAATATTAAATCATAAAATCACTTATACTTGTTTTAGTGTTTTATGTGAAAATGTGAATATGTTAGAAACTATTAGTTCAAACCATTTACGTATTTTACTTGTTTCGTTAAAATGATTTTACGTTCATTATCAACAAAACATTAGAAGATCGTAAAATATAAATAAACGTTTTTACGGCTTATTTGTATTAACAATCTCCCCCTTTTTGTTGTTGACAAAACATAAAATTATATTAGGAAAAAGCTAAAATTCATAAAAGTTTGAATTTGTAGTTTTTACTTTCTTCTCCTCCTTTTTGTCGAGACAAAAAGAGCTTCGAAAGGATACTAACATATTGTTTTAAGAAAAACCTGTGAAAGATAAAAGAAAAAAAATAGAGAGCGAGTAACGGGAGAGGATCTCGTCTTAACTCCCCCTTGACGAGTCCATCCCTATGTGAGGGCGTCAAGAGAATAATACTAAGCTAGTTTGTTTGCAACTAAGATTGCAAACGATTTCGTCTATGTGACGAATGTGCTCCCCCTTGATGATTGCAATTTTGCAAAGGAATGTCATGAAATGTAATCCTAATATTGCAAGTAATTTGCAATGTATTGTTTTGACACAAAGCTCCCCCTAGCTTTAGGGTGTCAAAGTCTTCATGTGTAAATCGAATAACTACAAAACAAATTTTAGAGTATAAGTATAATGCATAATTTCCTGCAAATATTATCCAAGTTAGTATAAAAATAGTTTTCTGTATCACGGATCCCACGGTTCCCTCCTTGTAGGGATCCGTCTAGGCAAATATGAGGGATCCGTCTTGGCTGATGATCAATTACAGTAATGATGATATAACATATTATGTTAATATCAAGGTGAGATATGTATTATACAACATACTCATATATACAGAAATATAGCAAGTAGCATGTATTTTCATTTAATAAAACTAGAGATATGATATACATGACTCTAAAAACTAAAAAAATGATCGATACATGACTTGGATTTACTAGACTTGTCTAAGTAACGCTTGAAATTAGGACACCACTAAAATCCTCTAGCTCAAGTTTGTTTAGGTTTAATCTCGTCGAAACGTTCGAGGAGGTGATAGAACATGAAACGTTGGTCTTCTCGTACTTCATGTATCAAACTTTCAACATGTTGAAAATGATAACAATCTTTGTCATATCTAGGTAGTGGTGGTGGAAGAAATGAAATTGCTTGATGCGAAAGATCAAGTGAAGCGGCTTGTGGAGCTTCAAGCGACGGAGGGATTGGTAGAGGCACATTTGAAGATGGCTCGACCAAGAATGATGGTGGTGGTAGAGAAGTGTCAACTTCCATATGGTCGGGTGGTTGATTTTGATGATTTCTCATAATCCAAATGGGATTATATGATGGAAACGGCGAAAAGGAAGCCAGAGCTAATGTTGACTCAACACCTTGATTTTGTATAATTATTCCTCCTAATGAGGAGAATGCTGTCGGTGGAGGAGGATGAGACGACCTAGGAGGTAAATCCTCTAAATTGTAGAGGTGTGGTGATGATAGTGGAGATGTAAACGAGATAGCTCTAGGAACCAATGGTGATGGTTTAGTGGAGATGATATTGTTTGGCCTAGGAGGTATGGTGGTGTTTGGCTTAGGTAGTTTTGTGGGTACTATCCTTTTAGGAATTGGTTGGATTGGTTGAAAAGAAATCCTTGCATTTGTTGGCTTGACCGGAGATGATTCGGTTAAAGAAATTTCGTGTATAACACGAGCAATTTTCTTGGGTGGTTCTTTGGTGTATAAGTTGCTACTTGGAGTTTTCCTCATGATGAGATCAAGAGGTTTGTAAAGGTTTCTTAAGTGCTGAAAATGAGGATGAGAGTGATGACTTTAGAAGTCCTAACAATGGGGTTTATAAAGCAAGAGATTTGGCAAGTGCATTCAAGCCTTAAGCCACTAAAATTCATTGGAATGTGATGATTAGCATGCACAAAAGTCAACTTCAGGGTTTGCACTGATCTAGGAACTCATTTAAGATGAGATGGAGTGTTTAAGTTAGAAAGATGAGCTTGAAATGATTGTTTTAGCTAGAGTTGACATAATCATCACCCGGATCCCACGGTTCCCTCCTCAGAGGGATCCGTCTAGGCTAATCCTAGGGATCCAGCTCTTAGCAGTTATGAAAGAGTAGAAATGATGTTTCTAAGGTCTAAGATCTATATCATCTTGAGTATTTCAGTCCTCCTAAGTGTCTTAAATGAAGGGGTGCTTAAGTACTTGAAGGTAATGAGTGATGTAGCTAATGATTGCCTTTTATGGAAGAAATTAGAACTTTCATGAGTACCAATGAATGAACAAAGATGACACTAAGGATTTTTTGAGTGTCAAGAGAAGCTAAATGATCCTAGAGATCGGATAGTGACTTAGGATAAGGTTTTTGGAGAAGATCCTAAAGGCTTAAGATGGAAAAACTAGAGTTTGATCAATTTCGACCAATTTTGAGGTAAGGATGATTATGATTAAATTTGCTATAATCGAAAGATTTCTAAGGCTAGATGTGAGGGATCATGTGAAAAATGATGAGTGATCTAGAGAGCGGAAGCATAATGGGTTTGAGTGAGACGATAGATCTACAATCTTATTGAGTGTGATCTTGGTGAGTTATAATTGAGTAGGAAGGATCAACTTATCTTGATAATGAATTAATTTGCCTCAATACACTATGTTTAGCTTAGAGTTAGGTGTTCTAAGGACATGTTTGAAATACAATGTTTGCAATTGCATTTTCTGTTTGCCGGATCCCACGGTTCCCTAAATGTAGGGAACCGTCTAGCACAACCATTGGGATCCGTTTATCGGCTAAGCAGAACCTTTACTAAAGGTATGCAATGATCTTGACAATGCATTATATTCCAAGGTTAGTTTTAAGAGGTTCTAATACTAAGATATCAAATGTAAGACGTTTTTATTTCACGAAGGAAATTGGATTACATTGATAAAGCACGAGTACAAAAGGATTGATCCTATTTGAGATACTACTAAGTTCCTTGAGCGTTTTCGCTAGAAGGATCATCAAGTGGTTGATGAGTGTTGGTGGAATCAAGAATGAAGAAAGTCTTCATGTGAGATATGTTTAGCAGTTCCATCATCTTGTTCACAAGTACGTACAACGGACTTTGAAATTGAGGATGAAAATTCATGAAGTTATGGTAGAGGCATGTCAAGAACATTCCATAAGGGATTAGTTTATTCTTGGAGCCTTGAAGATTTACAATTCGCCTTGCGAAGAAGTAGGCGAGATTGTATGGTTGTTGTGTTAGCAAACAATACATTATGTGAGCACAACAAGCGGGAAGGATTTCTCGATTTCCCCTAAGACACCAAACATTTTCACGTAGGATGAGTGCAAGGGGCTTGTACTCTTCTCGGATGTCCCGTGTAAAGATGATGTTTGGATCGGAGTAATATGGTTGAGGTTTGCATATTATGCGATTCAAATCCTCCGGGGAGGGTATGTGTGAACAATATGGACTATTTTCTTTACGAAAATTGAAGAGAGAATCAAGAGACCAATCTTCGGTGAAGGCACATTGTCCATGATTTGGAATCCGGAGGATGTGAGCAAAATGCCCAAGGGTTAAAACAAACTTTTGGTTTTTGATATAAAACCAAAGAGATAGAGAGCGATCCTCGTTACGAACGAGTTCAACTTGACGGAAGAATTCCATTATGAACCTTGGACATATCTTCTCGTTGATTTCAAGAAGACATTCTAGTCCTATGGCTCGGAAGGAGGTATTGATACCTTCTTCGAATTGTAGAGAGGTGTCTACAATACGTCCTTCGTGGAAGTGACGATTTTCGAGATTATTGAACCCACGGACATGATTGCCAGGTGTGTTGGGCTCAAGGGAGATGTTCGGAGTGTAGACGCCAGTGAGTGAAAAATCAAACTTATATTCATGCGTCATAGTTGATCCTATAGAAATGATGAGTTAATAGAGAGTGATGTTTGTGGTCAACCAATGATTGTCTAACGTTTTTACTAGATTTTTATTAACAATGGTTTTTATCAACAATGACACTTAACTCACTTATGGTTTTGTCATTCTAGTGGGATATTACTTTTTAGAAAGAAAGTGGTTTTTATTTTGCATGAAAAACTGTTATCCAGATGTACGGTTCCCATAGTTCCCTTTCATAAGGGATCCGACTAGTCTAATTTTCATGATACGTGGATCAGGAGAAACAGAAGCAGATTTCTTGATAAAAACATAGGTTTTTATATCTTACAGTTTTATACCAAGATATGTGTTTTAACCTACATTTTCTTTTAGCATGCATACATGGCTTTCTAATGTATCACGATAGAATGAAATAAATCACAAAGAAATGATGAACACATTATGATAATAATAACCTAGACAACTAGACTATTAGTAATATTTCATTTCAATGCTAAGAATGATACAAAGGATTGGGTATATAACCCCAATGTAGATTAACAACACAAAGTATATGTCTCCGTATGTGAACTTCATCATAGGGAACACAAGTGCGATGAGTGTTAAGGCTATGAGCACGAGAGAGATGTAAACCATTTTGATGACGAATCTTCTTGGTTTTGATTTAAGATGAGATGAGATGAGAGGAAGATGAAGTTTTGAATGAGAGGTAATTTTTGAAAATGAATGATTTGAAAAAGTGGGGATTTGATAAAGTGGGCGTCGGATGGTTTATTTATGGGGAAGGAGTAATTTTTAAGATTTGAGTTTTGTTTTATTATTGAAAGGATGTGATTTTTGGATTAAATGAAATAAAGCACAAGTTTTATATACCACGGCTTTAGACGAAAAAATAACACGTATGTGAGAAAATGCTTCCTAATGAAGCTTCATGTAATACATGTATATGCACAAAAGATAACCATATAAATACCTATGTAGGCATACTTACTTATCAAGCTAATGTCATTTTAGAAATAAATAGAAAATCATACCTTTAACGCACTTAGGAATGTCTTTACAAATGACACAACAAATGTCACAAGACAATTCTGGGACCTTTGTGTTCAAGATACCTTCTTAAGGAATGTATTCTTGTTTACCAAGCGATTCCTATAGCTTGGTGGGTGTGAGCTTTGACTAATCAACATGACAAAGAAGATTAGTGCATTTAAATAGAAAATAAATAAAATAAAAAAATGTTGTCATCTAATCAACATCCAATTTTTTTTTTAAAAGGCATGGTGTTTGTTTTTATGAAAAACCTTCTTTGTAGTTTTCAAGTAACCATGGATCGTATCAAGTTTTTAAAGTACAATATACTTCAAGAAACTTGGTAACGAAGCTCTGATGCCAATTGTGGAAAACTAGAAGGGGGGGTTGAATAGTTTTACCAATTAAAACTTCATTTTTAATATTTAGATCGACTTATGTCAATCTATTTAGATGTGTGTGTTGGATGTTGATAAACAAACATATAGAGGTATGTAGTGAAAAGATAAGAGTAAGAAGCACAAAACCACAACGCGAGTATTTATAGTGGTTCGGCTACAAGGAAACCTTCCTTGCCCTACTCCACTCCCCGAGTCACCTACTCGAGAGTTCGTAAACACTACACCAACTCCTTATGGCGGAGAAGCCTTCACAACGTCTCTTACACCTTTTTCCGATACAAAGCTAAATACCGAGTTCTTTCACACCAAGGCGAACCACACCTAACACAACGTCGCCTACCCTTTATACGGTGCTAGGCTAACCACCGAGTTCTTTCACACCAAGGAGAACTAATCCTATCACAACGTCGCCTACCCTTTATTAGGTACTAGGCTAAGCACCTAGTTCCATTGCAATGGAGGAACTACTACCCAACACTACACCAACGATTAATCCCAAAGGAGAACAACTCCTTATTACAACATCATCAAGGATATCAATATCCTTGGATCTAGTACTAATCTATCCTGTACATCGAAACACACCATATCGAATGTACAACTTAGACACCCTTCACTAATGCCTTTGCCAAGATTTTTAAGACATCTTTCACTAATGTCTTCTACTAGATCTTCAAGACACCTTTCACTAATGTCTTCTACTAGATCTTCAAGACACCTTTCACTAATGTCTTCAACACTACACTTCTTAGTAAAGAGAAAAGAAACATCAACAAGAGGACGTCAGTAGTCTTGATGATGAGGAAGCATGGCAACTCATGGACTTGAGCTTGCTTGACTTCAAAGGTGGTGATCTCGCCTTTAAGAGGAACCTAGAGAATCACACAAACACAAAACTACAAACATAGATCTCTTGGATCTGAGGTTAGAGAGTTTTTAACTCAGGGGGAAAGTATGTTAGAAAGAGGTGAGAAACAATTAAGAAATGGTTCACTATTTATAGAGGAAAAAATCTACTATTCTCCGGATCCCACGGATCCCTCCTACAAGGGATCCGTCTAGCGTAAGGCTAGGGATCTGTGGGACACTCCTCTTTACCCATGGGTATTTTGGTGATGGGTCATGGGTCAAGGGTTGATCCATGGGTCTTTAGCTAGATACAATGTATCTCTTGAGTGCAATGCACCTAGTCACATGGGTATGGGTCAATACCATGGGTTATGGATATTATCCATATATGATATAAGCATGATGTCATGCAATGGGTTATGGGTCAAGCTCCATGGGTCATGGACTTTGGGTTGTTCCCAACTATATTCAATGTATTTGGTCAATGGGTTGTGATACTTAAGTTTCTACCCATTTATATTACCCAATATACTACATACTAGTTATGTGTATATTTTACCCAAATATGTAAACACTAGTTGTTGTACATATGTAATATTAAATCATAAAATCACTTATACTTGTTTTAGTGTTTTATGTGAAAATGTGAATATGTTAGAAACTATTAGTTCAAACCATTTACGTATTTTATTTGTTTCGTTAAAATGATTTAACGTCATATTATCGGCAAACAATGAAGATCGTAAAATATAAATAAACGATTTTACGGCTTATTTGTATTAACAATCACCCCTTTTGTTGATGACAAAACAAAAATTATTTTAGGAAAAGCTAAAATTAGTAAAAGTTTGAATTTGTAGTTTTACTTTCTTCTCCCCTTTTGTCGAAACAAAAGAGCTTGAAGGATACTAACACATTGTTTTAAGAAAACCTGTGAAAGATAAAAGAAAAAAATAGAATGCGAGTAACGGGAGAGGATCTCGTCTTAACTCCCCCTTGACGAGTCCATCCCTATGTGAGGGCGTCAAGAGAATAATACTAAGCTAGTTTGTTTGCAACTAAGATTGCAAACGATTTCGTCTATGTGACGAATGTGCTCCCCCTTGATGATTGCAATTTTGCAAAGGGATGTCATGAAATGTAATCCTAATATTGCAAGTAATTTGCAATGTATTGTTTTGACACAATGCTCCCCCTAGCTTTAGGGTGTCAAAGTCTTCATGTGTAAATTGAATAACTACAAAACAAAGATTAGAAAACAAGTATAATGCATAATTTCCAGCAAATATGATCCAAGTTAGTATAAAAATAGTTTTCTGTATCACGGATCCCACGGTTCCCTCCTTATAGGGATCCGTCTAGGCAAATATGAGGGATCCGTCTTGGCTGATGATCAATTACAGTAATGATGATATAACATATTATGTTAATATCAAGGTGAGATATGTATTATACAACATACTCATATACACAGAAATATAGCAAGTAGCATGTATTTTCATTTAATAAAACTAGAGATATGATATACATGACTCTGAAAACTAAGAAAATGATCGATACATGACTTGGATTTACTAGACTTGTCTAAGTAACGCTTGAAATTAGGACACCACTAAAATCCTCTAGCTCAAGTTTGTTTAGGTTTAATCTCGTTGAAACGTTCGAGGAGGTGATAGAACATGAAACGTTGGTCTTCTCGTACTTCGTGTATCAAATTTTCAACATGTTGACAATGATAACAATCTTTGTCATGGCTAGGTAGTGGTGGTGGAAGAAATGAAATTGCTTGATGCGAAGGATCAAGTGAAGCGGCATGTGGAGCTTCAAACGACGGATTTGGCTCTTGGATTAGTTGAAGATCATTGTATTAGTCTTTCATTGTATTTTATTTGTTTTTTGTATTTGAGCTTGGGGAATGTCTATAGCCTTTTGTCTTCTGCCAAAGGTTTAAGTTGGCTTAGGAATGTGTCCTAAGCAACTCACTTTGTGCTTATTTTGGTACTCCGCCTATTTTGGCTTTTCTGTTTATTACATTTACCATTTCTTAAAAAAAAGTAAATAAGTAAAAAATAAATTTATCATGTCAGGCGTCAAGTGAGAAAATATAATACCTACAAAAGAAATGTTAGTAATAACATGTAATATTATCTTGTATAAGACAAGAAAGAAGATAGAAAGCCAAGGTACGTAAACAAAACCTTGTAATAAAATATCAAAATGTAGTGGTATATATGCCACATACAAACGTAAAACTAAGAACAATGATTTGTTCTTTAAAATGACCCAAAAGAAAAAAAATAGAGAAAATATTATTATCATTCCTTCCATGTTTGCATAGGAGTTAATTATGAAAGTTTTGATGAATGATAATATTGATGCATTTAATTATTTTAAAGATTAAACCACATGAGAGTTGTAAAGTTGGAGGTCGAATTGGAAGCATCTAAACATGCGTGGGGAAATGAGCATTCTATTAGAAGATAACCTTGCTAAAGAGGAGTGAAACAAAAGAGCATCAGAGTTATCTAAGCAAATTGCTATATTAATTAGACACCTTGGTAACATTTTCGTTGTGTATTTGATGAATATCTTTGAATTTTATATCGAGAGGGCAACTTTTAACGCATTTTCTTATGAATGGGCCGATATGGGTTGTATAAGTAAATGGGTCCAATGGGTTAAAAGCCACCTAGAGTATCTATATCTATCTATATCTATACTAATTTATAATGTATTTAGGACATCTATATTTAGAAGTCTTAAAAAAATAAGACAAAAAACATTTCTATAATAAGAAATTAACAAGACAATAATGTGGTCAAGACATTTAATGTAGTTAATTAATTAACTGGTTAATAAATACAATTAATGCAGTTATTAAAACACCCCTTACATAAGAAATACAAATTATCAAGCATATTGTACAACCTACTCAAACACAATTATTAAATGTCACTAATACAAATAATAAAGCACATTATACAAATATTCAAGTCCGAACGAGCAACGGCCAAACGGGCTCGAGCCCGAACGAGCACGAGATAAACAAATTCTTGATATCCGTAAATTTATTGTCAAAAATAACATAATAAACTAAAATATATGATTCACCGAAATTTTATTTCGGGGTACCCGCCGCTGCAACGCGCAGGGTACCCTTCTAGTATATTTTAATGTGTAAATCATCCGCAAGGCTGCAAAACTGCAGTTTTTTTAGGATTTTTAGGTATGCCTGCTCAAGTTATAAGGGTTATTTTCGGCTACTAAAAACTTATGTTCCTGAATAGGATATTTGGGTCTTTCCGAGGGTATTTGTAACTGCTGCACAATTGCAGTTTCAAACACATCTCTAAGGTCATTAACTACCATTTCTACACTAGGTCATGTTAGGCTTTTAGTTCTTAAAGATGGATACAGTCAGTCTAAGCTGTTACTATTAAAACGACTAACATTGCTTTTGAAGCAACACACGTTTTTTAGCGTCTTCCATGATATATTTGTTGCTTAACATGCGTACATTAGTACTTAAATATGTAATCTGATCGAGAGATATGTACAAGACTTGATCTTATGTTATTGAACCTTTTATGTTCAAGACTTGATCTCATATTTATGTTATGAACCTTAGACATTAGTGCTAATATATATGATTGAAAATGGTATTCGGTACGAAGAAGGCAACATAAAGAGTAGTACAAGCAACATGGTCAATAAAGAATCTCTACTCAAGAAAAGAAACTATAATGTCCTTGTATAACATTATTTTCCTTTACTGTTATTTGACTATTTGTTTGATAAAACATATGTTAATTAGTACGGACTCTGCATATAGAGTTGCGAATGCCATTGCGGTTCCGACTGTGTATAAAACATATGTTAATTAGTACCGACTATGTATATTTTTGTACAATCTCTTTAAAATACCCGTGAATTTCACGGGTCTTTTAGCTAGTATACAAATATACGTACATCAGTTTGATGTCACCGACAAAGTTATCATCATGTCTTTGATGTTGCAATTTATTGCGCGTGACTTAGTTAGCAACATGTTCTAGTGCGTCGTTAAATTAGCGATATATGTCATCAATGATATTAACCTTGAAGTCGCAGATTTAGAGACACCTTTAACAACCACTGCTAGGACGTCTCAAAATTAGCGACATATTTGGCAAATCAGCTTGCAACACCTTTAACGACTACACCTACTTAGACTAATCTCCATGCTTAACTAATTTACTTTATAGTTGTTTGGAAATGTTCGTGTTGTGAGGATTTCTGTAATATTGGTTTTGATCAATTTTATGCTATGTTTAAGAAAGATTTGTACTTGAGTTTTTAAAATGAATGATTGTCTTATGTAATGACGATATCATACGTAACTTGATTTCACAAAGAAACTTGGGTATTATTATTAACAATTTTGTGAAATGAACACGGATCAAACTTGTTGAAATAACTTAGTGTTGAATTGGTTGATTTTGTTTAATGTTTCATTTTATTGTTCTATGATGATGAGCGCAGTTTGTATTTTTGTAAATTTAAATCTTTTTGAACTCATCAATGCTACAACCTTTAGTGAAAAAATAGTTTTTAAATTTGTTGTTAATGTAGCATTCTCATATTTATGATACTGTTATAATTTTTAATTTACATTTAGAGAAAAAAAAAATCGAGGCTCGAATTGTAGTTCTATCTTACTATTTACGTTATTAAGCATATATAATTCGAAAACAGTCCAAATAAACAAATTATAATTTTTTTATTTTTTTAATGATCACATGGTGTAAAAATAAAATATTAAATAGTTCATTAATTAAATTAAATTTGGGAAATGCAATAAGACAAACTCATCTTTAGTGTATTAGTACAGCCGTTCAGTGATTCCAAATGCATACTTTGTCCATGAATGAAGAAATATTCCATGTTAATCGAGTGAGACAAATATTGCTTTTTTATAAATTTGTTTATTAACTGCACAAACAAGTTAGTTAATTTTTGTTTAAGGACGCCGCCAACAACTATTCCTAGCTTCCAATGCTTTATAAATTGCATTATACTCCCCTAATAACTCACTTCATAAAACATTTTATTAAACACACTTTAATAGACCATTACCTAACATGTCTTTATAGTGAATAAAACTGTTAGGATTTAGTAAATCCAATTATTAAAGAGTCGGTCAACTCAAGTATATGTAATCGTTAGAAAGCTCGTAGTCATAGTTATTTAAAGTTAAGTTGTATTTAGTTAAGTAACACCGTGGAGGACGGACGGGTCTTTACCCACTGTATGCCTGATCCACAGCCCGTAGGTGGCGATTTGTGTAAGACTATAAATACTCTCTACCTCCCAAGGTAGAGAGTTTGAGCTCATAATAATACTTTCATTTTCTCTCACTAAGTTCCCAAACCTCTAATTATTTCTCTCTCTAAAACCTTGAATTATACGCCCCACTTGATCATGATATGATGTGTTTGTGAAATCCAATATGTGACAAATGGTATCAAGAGCCATGGTTTGATCATCTCTCTTACTTATCCTTGGATTTCTAGTGGTTTTATATGGTTTTTGAGTTTGAAAAAGTTTAGTGGTTTTTGCATCATTTGGACCAATTCTTGTGTTAAAGTTTGAATTTTGAGTGTACTTTTGTGTTTAGAATCATTGTAAGTGCTTGGGTTTGATTTGGAAAGCTTGAATCACCGTGGTTGAGCTTGTTTTGGATCGAAAAGTGTGTTTTGAAGTTTTCAAGGTAGCGACTTGAGTCTCGTTGTGAATTTCTTCAGAGCGACTTGCTTGATAATTTCTAGCGAGTTGTAGTGTTAGTCGTAGCGACTTGAGCTTAGCGACTTGTCTATTGAGACAAGCCGACAAACAGTACAAGTTAGTGGATTCTCAACTACGGCTAGCGACTTGGTGGGGTTAGCGACTTGCTTTAATTATTTCTAGCGACTTGTACTTATTGTTCTCAGCGACTTGATCTTAGCGACTTGGATACTTAGCGAGTTGCTCTTTAGCGACTTGTATGCTTAGCGATTTGGTTCTTAGCGACTTGTGTTCAGCGACTTGGGTTTTAGCGACTTGTGCTTAGCGACTTGATTCACAGTGACTTGAGGTTTAGCGAGTTGCTACTTAGCGACTTGATTCAAGGATTATAGCGACTTGGTTAATACTTGTTTCTAATACGTTTTTCTCTTGATTTAGTAAAATTCCGTGGAAGAATCTATTTCCGCTTTAATCATAGAGTTATAAAATCCGTGTAATCAGAAACATGTCTACCAACGTGCCTACAATCATCTCTCATCAGAGTCGAGGATGTTCAAGCAATGGTTCAGATACTCGTCCACCCATGCTTGATGAATCCGACTACGACTCTTGGGCTCAACGAATCGATTGTACTGTCTTGGAAAGGAAAATGGGGTCAACATTCTCAAATCCATTGATGGAGGACCTTATCGATTGAGACTACAAGAGACATAATTGATACTTCTGCAGATGGAACCATGATCTTTGGATTGGATGCACCAAAGACGTATGATGAGCTCGATGATAAGGAGAAAAGAGATTCGATGATGATATCGTGGCTTCAAACATTATACTTCAAGGTCTTCCAAAAGATATCTACAAGCTTATCAATCACAACACCGAAGCCAAGGTCGTTTGGGATAATATCAAGATGCTTCTCTCGGGTTACGAATTAACTAAGGAAGACAGAGAATCACAGCTGTATGATGAATTTGAGCACTTCAAGATGAAACCAGAAGAGAGTATCTATGAATATTATGTGAGATTTCACAAACTTGTGAATGATATGAGGAATATCAAAATGACTATGCCAAATATTCAGCTAAACTCAAAGTTTGTGAACAACATGAATCCCGAATGGCACAAGTTTGTCACTTCTGTGAAGCTAACCAAAGGATTGAAGAACACCAACTGATGCAGGTTTTACTGACCAGGTCTTAATATTTATAGTGTCTCGCTATACCTATGGTCTACCCTAATGCACTAACGGGCAGTGTACCCGGTCGTGTGTAGTGTAGTAAATGGTAATGCCGAGGTCGTCCCAAGAGCTATGTGTGTCGGATAATTACTAAGTCTAATTGTCACAGAATATAAATGGTTTGATATGGTTTTAATTAATTAAACTACGAATGCAGGATATAAAAGCAATTAAATGGTAGAAAGGAAATCAATAGAGGAATAGTGGTGCTAACCTAGTTAATCATCCTAACTAGTTATGTCTACGTCTACTTACTTCCAATTACTTCAGGTGGGGTCAAATTCGAGAGGACAACATTTGGTCAATTCGCCCTAACCTATCAAAGAAAGATGCCACCACAGAGAAATCAAAGCACCATCATAAGTCCTGTTGTTCCCGGTCCCTAAGCCGAGTCATTAAGTACCGCTACATGCTAGATTCTAAATAGTGAGTGCCCGACCGTTAGGAACTTAGACACTACACCCCCAATTCTTAAGTTCATCTAAACGATAGGTGATCGGTTGGTCAAATCGCACAAGTAGAAAGGGTCGTCGGTTGGTCATATCTTACCCTTCCGTCTCGGTCCGCTCACCTAGGGTCGGTTGGTCATATCTCCTAGGCAATTGGCCTCTACCGCCATTCAAAACTACCGAACTAGGGTTACTACCAAAGAACTATGCATGCATACACTTAGAAATAATTGTACGGAAGTAAAGGTAAACGTAAACAAAACAATTAAGGAATCATAACCAGGGCTAGCACCAAAGGGTGCTTAGCAGCTCATATTAATCATGCACATCAATTCAATATTCAAAGTGCGAAATACATGAATTGAAAGTAAAAGAAATAAGAAATGCCAAAGCTTATCGTAATGGTGTGACTTCTCCTTGGAAACAGACTCAGATGCTTCCCTAGACCTTCCTTGAGTATTTTCCCACGTTCTCGTAGTATTGTGTGTGGAATGGGATGATTAGAAATGCCGAATTCGTGGGTATTTATAGGCCGGTCCGGGTTACAGATAACCAAAGATGAGTTACGCCAGAACCTCCGTAAATGCACTAGATGCGCTAGTTACGGCGTAACCTTATAAGTCGTTACGCCGTAGTCTTCAATAATCCCGGTTACGCCGCAGTGATGCGGTGAGTTACGGCGTAAGTATCCGCGGCGTGGAACCTCTTTTGACCTAATGGAGTTACGCCGTAATCTTAGGAAGGAGTTCGCCGTAACCTCTTGATGAGTTGGACTTGGGGTCACGCAATAGTTACGGCGTAATGTGAGAGATGAGTTATGCCGTAACCTCTTCAAAATAGGCATACTGTGATAAATCCTTAGTAATGTTTCCATTTCGCGTCTCTTTAGCTCCAATGCTCGCAATTTACACGAAGTGTAAAACAATGGAAAACAAGCGTAAATCCATATAAATGATATAAATAACGAGCATTAACGAGGAAATTGACACTTAATAATCGGGACTATTTGATGTTATCAAATATCCCCCACTTGAACTCTACTTGCCCTCAAGTAGACCTTATTAGATAGATTCCTAAAAGATATCTCCCAAAACCGAAAATATGAGTTTATAAATCCTTTATGCTAGAATAAAACAAAGCCGAACACCTAGCGAAGGGAACAAACACTCAAATCTCTCAACTATTCTAAGTGTCAATTTCGGAGTGATCACTTAATTGCACAACATAGCATGTATTCTATCATAAGCTTGGCGGTTACACAAATCTCCACCACCGGAGTTAAGGGCTAAACAATTCTCAAAGGCAATATGGGTAGACACGACAAAGGTTAAGGGTGACTCGTCATTACTAACATGTCACGGCGAAGTGGACAAAATCAATGATACATGACCAAATCCATGGCCAAGACACCAAAGATTGCTCATTGCATCACCTAGACACGCTTCATGACTAAAGGGTAGGATAAGACATGGGATGTATAATTGGTGTAAAATGAAAACAAGCGTGAAGTCTATATCTATAACTAAGTCATCACCACTTACCGTCCGCCCAAAGTTCAAGTTTAGAAGTCTAGAGACCGGATCATGAAATGCAAGGTAGATGTGTCATTAGAGGACGTCGTGATGGGCACACTACCTTTTCTTCTTCGGTTGGTATTACTCCAACTTCAATCTTCAAATGTGACCGAGGTGGCCTCCTCGATACTAAACAATAAAGCTCATACTATAGTGCTTATAACATTGCACTTTACAAAATCATAATCGAATCAACTATATATATATATATATATATATATATATATATATATATATATATATATATATATATATATATATATATATATATATATATATATATATATATATTTCGAACATACATGATAACATAACATCCCCCACTTGAGATGAATGGGAATTGGGGGTCTTCAATGATCTTCATAATTGTTGTCGATGAAAGCGTGATTTCCAAACATTTCCACTCGAACCTTGAACTTAGGCAAATGATGACTTCCCAATTACAAATAAAGACTACGGTAGGCTAAGGTGTAAGGTGTAATGAAACAATATATTGGGGTGACAAAATGAAAGGAATGGCTCGGAAGGGTGTATCTAGGGTATCTTGCACTAAAGGGAGTGCAACAAAAGGTTTCATATGGGGTCGAAAAGTCGAGGTGACTAATCGATGCACTCACAATGGTAGGCTGTTTGGGTGATAATCCTATAATATTGCCTTCTAAACCGAAAAGTCCAAATACATCGAGCTAACTCAACATACCTCGTCTATGGTCTCGAAATGATGCAAAGGCCAAGTTCTAAAGTTTACAAGCTACCGCACACTCATAATTTGGTGGATTTAGGGTAAAATATAGGAAACGGATAAGGCTAATCTCACCATGTAATATCAAGGGTTGTATGTGCTCGCTAAGGTCTAATCTAGTTAGGTTCGGAAAACATGTCAAAATATAAAAATGGTATAATTTTTCAAAATAAACTAGAAAATGAGGCTAAATAAAGTTCAAGATATAATTCTACTCCCATCCCCCACTTGAATTGTACAAAGTCCCTTTTGTACTAGGCATTAAAATAAAGGTGAAGAGAAAGGTAAAATTAGAGCGAGAACTTCCCGAAATTTGCTCCAAAAAGAAGAAGGCCTACGAGAAAGGATCGTGCCTTCGTTAAAGTGTCATGAGCAAACTTCAATCCGTGAAATCACAATACCGACAAGCATAATTCTTAAAAAGAAAAAAAATAAAATGAAAAACAAACCTAACTCACTTTCGTAGGAATCACGGTTGCATTTAGCGAATGCAACAAGTTTTTAAACCACTTGGTGTCCCAAGTGGACGAGTGAAGTCTCGTGAGGGTTTACAGGAACACACCCACAAAGTTCATTTAAAAACTAATACAAGGTTACCGTGGTTAAAAATAAAGAATTAAAGCGAGAGAGAGTTACGTAGTAACTCCAATAATAGAGTTACGCCATAACTTGCAAAACCCGGAATGAGTGAGAAGCGAATGGTTACGCGTAACCACCGAGATGGTATTACGCGTAGTTGGTAATGCGTTAAGAATTACGCTAAAATGTGGTTACTGGCGTAACCATCGAGATGAGTTACGCCAGAACTCTGCTCGATCGAAACTGCAGCAGAATTACTTCATTGTCTCCTGCAAACATGTTAGAAAACACAACACCCAATGAAAAGGAAATAAAACCAAAAGAAAGGGATAATTCGGGTTGTCTCCCGAAAGAGAACTTTTCTTTATTAACGAGTCTTTAAGTTAGACTCAGAGCCGCGGGGCTCATATGGGGGTCTTTGATCTTGTCCCACTTCATCCACGTCTTTCATTAAGTTGCGCCTAACCCATCCGACATTTGTTGCAGTGCGTATGTATTCTTTGGTTTCAATTTTCCGTATCTTGCAAAATTTTTCTTCAGGCCCCAAACGGTATCGCGTAAACTCGAATTTTTCAGTTATAATAGGAGGTAACCTTTTAAATGGGATGCCAAGAAGCTTGAATCTTCGTTTCTCGTGTATCTCATCATCTGGGTCCCGTCTTTGCCTTGCAACTCGAGATAATCGAAATCATTATCGGAATCAGTATCTTCAAGTTGGTTGAGAATATGTCTGTATTTATCATTGTTTACAGAGTCTTTGGTGTCATCAACTGGTTCTTTATCGTGAACTTCGTTGTTTGGTTGATTATTACTCATACAACCTTCCCGCATTTTCTTTTTGGTAAACGTGTCAATTTTTCCGTATTTGATTTTGATCCACTCGTCGAATCCGAGATCATCGGCCAAGGCGCTTCGTTCTTTCGAATCATTAGTCGAATTCCAAAGGAATTCGCCTTCCCCGCTCTCTCGATCTTGCTTCTCCATCACATTCATACTCAAAAGGGTTGCAGGAGGCCCAAACTGTTCGTTCTTTGGTTTTAATTTTCTCGCACCAATGATTCCTAATTCCTTTGTCATAGTCATCATCGAAGGAATATCATCGAGGGGTTTAATGGTTTTCCTCGAAGAAAGTGTTTCTCATATTTCGGTTCCAAATTCTCAACGAGTTGAGTTAATTATCGCGTCCCGAACCTAATGGAATACCAATCACTTTGAATGATAGATTTCCAAAATCAACGTCGTGTCTCCTGCACTCGTTTGGGCATATCCATACTGTTCTTCACATTCCTCCTCCGTTGCAATAATCACGAAAGGGATTATACGTGGCTAGCGTTAGTGATCTCATCTTCAATGATGAGTAATGGTTTGCAGTAATGCTTGATGGGTGGCCCTTCCACTTCGTTAATTGAGAACTTGGCTACCCTTTCTTCGTCATTCAGAGTAGTCCATCTGTATCTATCATCTTCTATTCTTTTCTTATCAACACCAACATCGCAGGTTTTTCGAGGATCACATGAGGCCCACAAACTGTAGCATTCTCCATCATCAATTGCAATAATTTTACACCAATGATTCCTTCTTTTGGGGTTGTTGTTTGTGTTTTTGCAAGAATTTGGGTTACGCCTGCACTCGAGTGTGATTACGGCGTAACTCACTTTCGCCATCGGTATCTGATTCATTAGAGCACTTGTTGTTGTCAGAGAACACAACCTTACATATAGTAGAGTTGTTTTTTGTTCTTCATTCCTTCTTTGAACCTCGTCGCCAAGCTCTCCAATTAGAGTTTCTAAGTTCTTAAGTGATGTTTCGTGGGACGTGAGGTTTTTGTATGTGTTATCTTTGAAATTCTTAAGCCATTCTTCTTGCTCCTATTGCCTCTTGGTAGTGTCTACAAGGTACTTGTTGATAATCCCTTCCAGGTTAGCTCTTCTCTCATTACGCTCATAATACGGTGGGGGTCCTCCACGAAACCCATTACGATTATCCCCGTAGAAGGGCCTATTCTCCCCGTATTTAGCTTCCTCGATCGTATAATTCTTTTTGTTATTAGGATAATTTTTCGTAAGGTGTCCTCCTCCACAGCTTTCACATCCCACTTGAATGGCATGAACGGTTTCCCTGACTTTTAGCATATCTCGACTGAGGCTTTCAATTTTACTAGCGATTGCTGCAATTCCGTCGAAACTTCCGCCTAGGTTTCTTTTACTTCCACCATCGTGCCATTTTTGAGAATGGTCCGCCATTTTTTGAATGGCTTCAATTGCCGTAGTAGGAGTCATATTTGGGATAGGTCCTTGATAATCCAAAGATCCGCCTCGTAGTTACATTTATTCATTTGTAGAAAATATTGACCTTACATTGGTTATTAAGATCATTGGTAGGACACTTGTAAAGAAGATCGTTGTATCTCGCCCCAAGCTTGATACTGAGTTTCGTCGTCATCTTGTTTGAAATTGTGGATCTCAAGAGTTGATTAGAAATCTTTGATGGTGGGCAATATCTTTGGATAAAGTGTTTCTTAAGTAGTGCCCAAGTATTAACTGCCTTGTGGCAATCTTCGATTCATCTTCTTGCTTTGCTCGGTTAGAGTCATAGGAAGACCACGAGCATAACAAAGATCATGAGACACGCCCGGAATGTTGAAAAGGCTAGCGATGTATAGGACATTTTCAACGTGCTCATATGCGTCTTCGTCCTGCTTCACGAAAAGGGTTAGCACGAAGCTCCCTCATAAATTGGTTTTAATCTCGAAACGAACATCCGCCTCCGATTGCGGGTCTTACGAGACCCGCCCTTGATCGAGACTAGTCAACGCCAAGTATTCCTCAAGAGTGAGGTCATCGATGTTAATGGCTTCCATGGTACCTGAAAACTTGAAATATGATCGTGAGAAAAGTTTAAATATGAAATGAAAGACTTAATATTAATCCTAATATAGCTCCACGGCAGCGGCGCCAAAAACTTGATGCAGGTTTTAGTGACCATGTCTTAATATTTATAGTGTCTCGCTATACCTATGGTCTACCCTAATGCACTAACGGGCAGTGTACCCGGTCGTGTGTAGTGTAGTAAATGGTAAAGCCGAGGTCATCCCAAGAGCTATGTGTGTCGGATAATTACTAAGTCTAATTGTCACAGAATATAAATGGTTTGATATGGTTTTAATTAATTAAACTACGAATGCAGGATATAAAAGCAATTAAATGGTAGAAAGGAAATAAATAGAGGAATAGTGGTGCTAACCTAGTTAATCATCCTAACTAGTTATGTCTACGTCTACTTACTTCCAATTACTTCAGGTGGGGTCAAATTCGAGAGGACGACATTTGGTCAATTCGCCTAACCTATCGGCAAAGATGCCACCACAGAGAAATCAGTAGCACCGTCATAAGTCCTGTTGTTCCCGGTCCCCTAAGCCGAGTCATTAAGTACCGCTACATGCTAGATTCTAAATAGTGAGTGCCCGGCCGTTAGGAACTTAGACACTACACCCCCATTCTTAAGTTCATCTAAACGATAGGTGATCGGTTGGTCAAATCGCACAAGTAGAAAGGGTCGTCATTGGTCATATCTTACCTTTCCGTCTCGATCCGCTCACCTAGGGTCACTTGGTCATATCTCCTAGGCAATTGGCCTCTACCGCCATTCAAAACTACCGAACCGGGGTGACTACCAAAGAACTATGCATGCATACACTTAGAAATAATTGTACGAAGTAAAGGTAAACGTAAACAAAACAATTAAGGAATCATAACCAGCTAGCACCAAAGGGTGCTTAGCCATCATATTAATCATGCACATCAATTCAATATTCAAAGGTACGAAATACATGAATTGAAATTAAAAGAAATATGAAATGCTAAAGCTTATCGTAATGGTGTGACTTCTCCCTTGGAAACAGCTCCGTATGCTTCCCTAGACCTTCCTTGAGTATTTTCCCACGTTCTCAGAGTATTTTGTATGGAATGGGATGATTAGAAATGCTTTGGAATTCGTGGGTATTTATAGGCGGTCCAGGTTACGGCATAACCAAAAGATGAGTTACGCCAGTAACCTCCGTAAATGCACTAGATCCGCTAGTTACGGCAGAACCTTATAAGTCGTTACGCCGTAGTCTTCAATAATCCCGGTTACGTCGCAAGTGATGCGGTGGTTACGGCGTAAGTATCCGCGGCGTGGAACCTCTTTGACCTAATGGAGTTACGTCGTAATCTTAGGAAGGAGTTACGCCATAACCTCTTGATGAGTTGGACTTGGGTCACGCAATAGTTACGGTAATGTGAGAGATGAGTTACGCGTAACCTCTTCAAAATAGGCATACTTGTGATAAATCTTAGTAATGTTTCCATTTCCGTGTCTCTTTGGCTCCAATGCTCGCAATTTACCTGAAAGTTTAAAACAATGGAAAACAAGCGTAAATCCATATAAATGATATAAATAACGAGCATTAACGGGGGAAATTGACACTTAATAATCAGGACTATTTGATGTTATCACCAACTATGAGGAATTGTATGCCTTTCTTCTTCCGAATGAGAGACATGCTATATTTGAACGAAGGATTCTTGAACAGTTCAAATCTAAGCAAGGAGAAACTAGTTCGTCAAATGACTCTACAGCTTTTTACACCAATGTTGGAATTACCACCAAAGCTTCTCAAGTCATACCCATGGGTAATGGTAATTACAAGCTCATCCCCGATCCAAAGATATAAGCCTCCGCACCCAAACGCATTCATGGAAAACTTCATCAATCAACTGCCTCTCATGGTTAGTCAAAACATGAACTCTCCCACACACCAACAATAACCTCATAATAGCATCCAATCCACACAATCAAGCTACCGTCGAGATAGGAAGGTTATGGTGCAACCAGTTCAAGAAAGGCGGTATGAGCAGGGAAGAGGTGGAGTTGGTAGAGGATATGTGGCAAATCGAATCGTGGAAGGAATCCAAATCAAGGACAAGCAAAGCCGGTCAAATGCTACAACCGTGGTGGTGAGGACATATTGCTAGAACCGCACATCTCCAAAACACCACGTAATGCGTAATACTTCGAGACAAGATGTTGCTTGTGCAAGCTCAGGATATTGGAGCAGCTTTGGATGAAGAGGAGTTATTGTTTCTTGCTGAGGGAAATGCCAAAACCTATGATGCTGATGTTAATGAACAACCAATTCAAGAAATAGGTCACAATCATCAAAATGCCTTTCAAGTAGCTGACTGTGAGGCATTTGACTCTGATGTCGATGATGAACCTACTGCTCAAACAATCTTTATGGCTAGCATCTCACCTATGGTCTCTCCAAAGGTCTCATCACCACAACAGGCTGGCTCATCCAAAGACTCAATCATTTCAGAGGTATTAAAACTACACGATAAAGTTGATGAGCAAAAGATGCATAATGAAGTACAATCTCCTAAAACTTTTGAATCAAATATTGATAATGAGGGTAATAGCAATATTGTCCCATATGATTAATATGTGAAGCAAAGTGAAAGTGAGATTGTACCTAGTGATGCATCCTCTGCAGTCAATGATGACTATGTTTTTGATGAATACACTGCATGTGCCCCTGATGATTCTGTTATCTCTAAATTGAATGCCTATAAGGAACAAGTTGCTATTTATGAACAACGTGCTAAGTTTGAGTTAACTACCCGTGAGCAGGAAATGGATGACCAAATGAGTACAATTATTAGAAAAAGTAATTTTAGGGAAGAAGTGTTAAAACAAGAGTTAAATTCCTTACAAGAAAAGCTTTCTAAAACTGTTAAGCAAAAGCAAGAGCTTCAAGATAATGTTAAAGTGCTTAAACAAGAATTTAATACTAAGGAATCAAAACTTTTGAATGATTTTTCTAATCTAAAAACTTTGAAAAACAAACTTGAAAATAAGTTGTACGTACAAGGGAATACCATTCAGACTGCTCACTTGATTACTAAGCATAGAGTCTTAAGCGATAAGCATAGCATTCCCCTTGTTGAGGAACCTAATCCCGAGGTAGTTAAAAAGGCTAGAGCTGCTCATAAGGTACTGTATGATGGTAATGAGATTCTTAAGCCTAGGCAAACACCATCATGTGTTGGAAGCATGGAAGAGGATAGAAAATTAGATGACGCCTCTAGGGAGAAAATGGATAAGAAGCTTAACGATCCTGTGTGTAAAAAGGAAAACATAACGATAAAACCCCATGATTACACTAAGGAAAATTGGATCTCCTTAAACAAGTTTAAGCCTTAGACTCTATTAACCCCTGAACAATTATTCTGGAAAAAGGATATGGATATGCAAAAAGCTAAAAATCTTGTTGCAAAAACACTCCCACAGGAAAATGCTCAGCTCATGTATCCTCCAAATACACCAATGCATCTAGTTCCTAGATCGATTGCCACTAATAGCAAAATCTTAATCACCAGATGTTGTTTATCAACTATTCGTTGATTTTGAGAAGACATGTAAGAAGAGAATCACACCTACTGTGGATAACCGAGGGAAAGGGATTTTGAGCAAACTAAAGAATGTTATTTAACTGAGGTCATGCCTTTCTTTAAACAATTAAAAGGTCAATTTGAGAGTCTTCAAAAAGGAATAAATTCAGATATTAAAGAAATGGAAAAGGAATTTGATGCAATGATAGTTGAGGTCAATGATTATGAACAGGAACTTAAATATAATGAAGTTGAAAGGAAGAACTTGCATATCTTAAATGAGAATTTGATTTCGAGTTGTGTTGCTCAAGATGTGTTTTATAATGTTACTAAGCACTCAATTACTGCTTCTCGATTTCATGAATTATCTATTGCTTTGAAAGTTTCCCATGATCGTGTCATTGAGCTTGAAAACAAAAACTCTGAACTAAATGAGAAAATTGATCAGGATGATCACGATAATTTGGTAAAACATCTTTCTAAACTAGAAGTTGAACATATTGATTTGCAACTAAAATATCAACATCTTAAAGAAAATGTCAAAACCTCAAATATCAAGACATCCTCGGATGTTCCGTAGTTTGATGCGCTTTTCGGATAAACAAACGTGACGAATGATTCAAGCTCATTGTAACACGATCGAAAAGTTGAAAGCCCAAATTTCACAATTAAAGGGTGAAAAGAACAATGTGACTGCTCCCAAATGCCTCCTCCTTTAGATTCTCAAGATTCTCAAACTTTTCATCTTCAAAACTTGGTTAATGTTTTACAAAAGAAAACGAGAGTTTTCTAGAAGAAAATGAAAAGTTAAACGACACTTTAAAGAGTTATATGATTCAATGAAAGTCACTCGTGACAAGAACAACGAAAAATAAAGTCTTTACAAAAAGAAATTGAGAATCGAGAGTCGAAAATAGAAGTCGCCACTTGTCTTTAATGAGAATGTTGCATCAAAGTCATCCTCAGATTGCAAATATACTGTGACTGTTAAATACATTCCTCCTCATCTTAGGAATAATGAACTTGTGTTTCATAACTATTTTGCTCACCTCAAGGATAGACTAGAATGTCTCCGTGAGATTGTGGAAGAGGATTTCATAAATAAGCCGCTTGATAGAGAAATTAGGTTTGCTTGCATGCAGGCCAAACGATCTCAGGAGCTGCTAGAATGTTTGATAGCAACATGTCCTAAATCCTTAGGTGCGAAAGGTAAAGCTGTGATGCCTTGTTTTATTCCTAGTGCCAAGCATACAAACCATTCTATGCCTAGTATTAAGAAAGTGAACTCTAATGTGCCTTCAAGTAGTTCGGATCCCCGCATCGCCTAGTTCGTGAATGCAAAAGTAGATCAACCAACTAATGTTCCCATAATTCCTTCTACAGAGTAATCAATGACATAAAAGCAAGTGGGTCAAAGCCTCCGTGCAATACCAAGCAAGATAGGACCTCGCAAGCTAAGAATGTGCATTGGAAGAGAGTAGAAGATCACCCTAGGAATATTAAGTTTGAGTTGAATAAAACGAATCGTGTTGATTCTAGTATTAGCTATAAGCGTCTCGTAATTAATTCAATTCGCCATCGCTCGCAAACCATGTAATGATGATCGCTTGATTTACATTACTAATCATGAATGTGGTGTGAATGATTTGTCTAATGTCACAAATACCCGCTTAAAACTGTTAATGTTAAAAATCAAGCGAAGAAGGCTAAAAGGCAAAGGCGAAAGAAAGTTAGAAAATAGTGAAACCTACAGAAGGAAATTTAGTAATATAGGTTATCAATGGATACCCACCGGCCGTAAGATTAATGAGTTGTGCCCTAAATTTGCTAAGTCAATGCCCACTAGAAAATGGATGCCTACCGGTAGAACTATTCCCTTAAGAAGTGAACACACTTTGAATAGGTCAAATGCGACACTAGCACGCATCTATTTCGGATGATTCTACTTTTTCTACTCGATGTGGGTGTTCCAATCATCGTTACTAACCAAATGAAACCCATTCTTGCATGGGATCCCAATTATCCGCTTACCTATTCTTGTCTGTGTTCAACCGCAGATTGTTCAAATCGCTCGTGGTACTGGACTCGGGCCGCTCAAAGCATATGACCGGAGATCGCTCGTGGCTCATGAACTTCGTGAGTAAATTCATCGAGACCGTTAGATTCGGGAACGACCATTTTGTGCAATTATGGGTTATGGAGATTATGTTGTTGGTAAAGTGTAATCTCCGTGGTATATTATGTGGAAGGTCTTGGTCATAACTTGTTCTCTGTTGGTCAATTCGTGATTCCGATCTAGAAGTCGCTTAGAAAACACACTTGTTTCGTTAGAGAACTTGATGGTGTGGAATTGTTAAGAGGAACTCGTGGTTCTAATCTATACACCATCTCTATCGAAGACATGATGAAGTCCTCCAACTGCTTGTTGTCAAAGGCTTCTAAAACAAAGTCATGGTTATGGCATCGTCGTCTCAATCACTTGAACTTGGCACCATTAATAACCTTTCCGTAAAGGATCCGGTCGAGGCTTACCTGCACTAAAATATGAAAAGATCATCTTTGTTCACTTGCCAATTGGGAAAAAGCACGAAATATGCCCACAAACTCGCAGAATGGAAGTTCTTCATACCCTTCATATGGATTTATGCGGACCAATGAGATTCCAAACGATAAATGGAAGAAATATATTTTAGTCATTGTTGATGACTACTCGATTTACTTGGGTGAAGTTTTGAGGACAAAGGATGAAATTCCGGATGTCATCATCAAACTTATCAAACAACTTCAGTTCGACTCAACAATACCGTTAGAATTGTTCGAATGCATAATGGCACAAAGTTCGTTAACAAAGACCTGCTTTATGAAAGTGTTGGAATCACCATCAAAGAAGTGTTCCGTGAACTCCTCAATGTAACGGTGTAGTTGAAAGACTAAATCGAACTCTTCCGAAGCCGCAAGAACAATGCTAATTTATTCAAAGGTTCCAATGTTTCTATGGGTCAAGCCATTGCCACTACTTGCTACACCCAAAATCGCTCCCTTATTCACACCTCTCATGGAAAACTCCATATGAACTTGTCCATAAACGAAAACCCCGATTTATCCTACCTTTGTGTGTTTGGTGCTCGTGCTATCCAACAAATGACGGTTAAGATTTAGGTAAATTAAGAGCTAAGGCGGACATTGGAGTTTTGTAGGTTATGCATCAAACAAGAAGGGTTACCGAATCTACAATAAAAGAACTCGAGATATCATGGAAACTATTCACGCCACGCTCGATGAGTCATCCGCAAATGGCTCCAGGACAATCCAGCCTGGACCCGCCTTTCAACCTTCATCAAGTAGTCCTATCAGTTCTATCCTTGTTTCTAATCCCTCACCAAAGAACTCCTTATGTACCTCCTTCAAAAGATGACTTGAAGAAATTATTTGATCCAATGTTTGATGAACACTATGAGCCAAGTGCTAATGATATGTCAATTCCATCAATGAGGTCGCTTCTATCCATGTCAATGAAGTTAACCCTTCGCTTTAATGTCATCTAGTCAAGAAGCGCTCTTCCGATCACTGCCTCATCAACAAATCATCAATCATAAAGTGTACATCATGGAATTGTTTCGCATCAATGATGGAGATAATCCCTTTGCTACTCCCGAAGATGCCCCTTTGAAAACATATTTGCTCCTCGAATCATCATCGTAACCATCTTCTTCGTGAGATATCGACTCCTACGCCGCCTCAACAACAACCACATGAACTCCTTAGAAAATGGACACATGATCATCCATTGGACAACATCATTGGAAACCCCTCTCGTCCAGTATCCACGCGGAAACAACTTGCAACCGATGCCTTATGGTGCTTCTTCAACTCCGTACTCTCTAAGATCGAACCGAAAGATATTAAAACCGCCATGAATGAAGACAGTTGGTTCAATGCCATGCAAGAATAAATTCATGAGTTTGATCGACTAGATGTATGGGAATTAGTACCTACTCCAGATTGTGTTATGATCATTGCTCTAAAGTGGATCTTCAAAGTAAAACTTGATGAGCATAGTGATGTCTTAAAGAACAAGGCTCGATTGGTTGCAAAAGGATACCGTCAAGAGGAGGGTATTGACTTTGAAGAATCATTTGCTCCAGTTGCTCGTATCGAGGCAATCAGAATCTTCTTGGCTAATGCTGCAAGTAAGAACATGGTAGTCTATCAGATGGATGTAAAGACGGCTTTTCTTAACGGAGATCTTAAAGAAGTCGTATACGCCACCAACCCGAAGGCTTTGTGATTCCGAGCATCCTACTTACGCCTATCGCTTGAAGAAGGCTCTTTACGGTTTGAAGAAAGCTCCAAGGGCATGGTATGATACACTATAAAAGTTTCTTCTATCTATCGGATTCAAAAAAGGAGCCGTTGATCCGACATTGTTCACCGAAAGTCGTGCAAACATTTAATTCACGCTCAAATATATGTTGATGATATTATTTTGCCTCGATCGACCCCAATGAATGTGACCGTTTTCCAATGAAATGGGTTCCAAATTTCAAATGTCAATGATGGGACAAATGTCATTTTTCTTGGGATTACAAATTTCACAAAGTCCCGAAGGCATTTTATTAATCAATCTAAATATGCAAATGAGATTTTAAAGAAATTTGGATTTGATTCTTGTGACCGCTGACACTCCCATGATAGAGCGTATTAAATCGGATGAGGACCACTGGGATCATGGTATACCAAACGAAATATCGTAGTATGATTGGATCCTCGATGTACCTCACAACCATGAGACCGTACATTATGTTCATTGCTTGCATGTGTGCTAGATATCGTGCTAAGCCTACCAAAAGCACCTTGAAGCGGTTAAACGGGTCTTTCGGTATCTCCAAGGAACCATCAATATGGGACTTTGGTACCAAGGACACCGTATGTCACTAATGACCTATGCGATGCCGATCATGCAGATGTCAAGTTACACGTCAAGCACGCCCGAGGTGCTCGCTTTTGGGTGATAAGCTTGTGAGTGGTCTTCAAAGAAACAAATTAGTACTTCTATTTCCTCTACAGAGGTGAATACATAGCCATGTCATCTTGTTGTGCTCAAATCCTATGGATGAGATCCCAATTATCGACTATGGCTTTGAATTCAACAAAATCCTTTTACCGTGATAATAAAGTGCCATTGCTCTCTCATGCAACAACGTACAACACTCAAGAGCAAAGCACATCAACATTCGACATCATTTCATCGTGAGCAAGTAGAAAACGGTGTGGTGGAACTTTATTTTGTGAGGATCGAATACCGCTTAGCGACATCTTCACCAAAGCTCTTCCTAGAGAACGTTTTGAGTTTATTCTTCCACGACTTGGTCTAAAGAGTCTACAACCGGAAACACTTAAAAGTCTTCAAGAGGAAGACGAGGAGTAAAGGTCTTTCTAAATCCATCTCTTGTAAATATTTATTCGAAAAGCAAAATACAAAATTTCAAAATCTACAAAAAGCAAATAGAAAAATATAAAACTTTCAAAAATCCATAAAAAATTAGAAAATTTTGAAAAATCCCAAAAATATTGTTAGTTTGTAATGTTTTTTTTTCTCTTCTTTTTTCCTTGTTTGATATCATCTACGGATTTTGTGCTGTCATTCAAAGAATGACACGGGTCTTTAGATGTTGTTCGAATGTTTAAAAAAAAATCAAAAAATCAAAAATTATTTTTGGGAGAAAGTGAAAAAATGGTTTATAGTCATTTCAGTCTATAACCCGTTTTTCAAGAAAGAACAGAGCCACACTTTAACTTATGTTTCAAATCTCATGCTCTGATTCTAAAAACAAATGTTTGTCACCAAAAGGACAAATGTTTCTTTCACAAATATTTTTCCTTCTATAAATTCTTCTGAGAAATATTTGCTATCTAATGAAAACAATGTTAAACATAATAACTCGGACTAAATTTTTGAAATTCACTTGGACTTGACATCGGTCAAAATCTCGATCTCTCAATCAACAACGTATGTCATTGATTGAGGGGGAGAATAATTTCAATTAAATCAAAAGGTTATTTGTCATGTTTTCAAAAGATATTCATGCATGTTATTGAAGTTTAAAGTCTCATAAGTGATCCTTATCGGTTAAATGTTTTCATAATCAAGTCACAATTCTCCTCAAAAGCTTTCAAAATCAATTTAAATCTACAGAGATCACAAATCTCAAATGATTTGAAAATTGTGATCGGGGAGAATTTGTGATTTAAATTGATTTAAACGATGATTCGATAAATGGTTTCACAAGTGTTTAGCAAGCTTTCCTCCCCACATGTGCCAAACGATTTCAAGTTTTCCATGCACATGTCGAGGGGAGCATCCTTTAAAACCACAAAGAATTGAAACGTGATTGATTTGTCTCTAAGTGCAGTTCCTTCTAATATGTGCAAAACTCTTTCAAACCTCGAGGCACATATCAAGGGGAGCAAACTTATGAAAACCTCATCCTTCCCCAATATGCTTTATCTACTTGATTTGATCGGGAAGTGATGTTGATATCTTTAGAAAATGGTAATCAAATAAGTTAATTCTTCCTCTTGCCTCCGTGTGCCAAAACGATTTCAAATACACGATGCACATGTTGAGGGGAGCTCTCTTTTCTAAAAATATCAAAACAATTCGGTACAAAATGCTTTGATAATATATCACAAGTATCCGGATTGATTTTTTCAAATGGTTTTCAATTGGTTTCAACGGCAGATGAACAATACCAAATAGACCGACCAAATTTACTTTATGTATGGTGATATAAGGATGGTTAGGTTAGGTATTTGTTCCCACGATCCCGCCAGAGTCGGAGGGATCTACCAGGACAATCCACTAGATAGTGTAGAGTCCTTAGGTATGATGAAAAAGGAGAAAAGTGAGATATGGGAAGAGTGCGGATCGAGACAGAGCTAGTAATCGAATATACCCAACAAGGTTCTAGTTATGAAGTCTCGGTAAGCATCTTGAAGGGGTTGAAGAATGAAAAGAATTGAATGAGAAAAGGGTGAAAATAAATAGCCCTCCATTTATTCAACCTTAGGCAGAAACCGGGTTCAATTCATATGCTACTGGTGGTTACTAAGGTAACACTGGTATTGAAAACAAGATGTCATTGACCCAGTGACGCACTGCACTAAACTTCCCAAGCTACTCAAGTCCTCTTAAAAGGGCTTGTTTCATTCTCACGGGGAACCGACATAATCTATCGACTTTCTCTTAGAGATTGTTGATATTGAAGAAGGAGACCCTCTCCCTAGTCTCCGATATAGGAAACCAAATGTGCACTTTTGAGTCTAGAGCCTCGAGATCATCAAATAAATCTCATTAGGACACTGTCTATGAAGACTCTCTGTTTCACACAATGTGGAAAGAGAGATTATATTAGGAGTCCTACGCATTATCCTTGTGGTATTGCTAGAACATCTGAGTGATATGCAAACATATTCACAATGAAGATGGAAAGCCTTCGAGCCAACATCAAACAAGCTCCTCGTGGGTGGCATGTGAGATCTATCCAATAGATCAACCATGTGACAACCGAATGTAAACAATGGGCGATTCATAATTATGAATCAATCCTAGTTCGTGTTATGGATTGATGGATACCTTTGAAAAACAGTCGTTGTGCTTAAAACTCTTTTCTCTAGCACATCGACCGTGTATTAATGTTTCAAAATTTAAACGGTGTTTATGATTGATAATTGATTTCCTTAAAACCCTCGTTGTAATGCAAAACACTTTATTGAGCAAAGACACGATTGTTTTCAAATCTTTTAATCAATCGGTGAATCTCAATTACCGGTTTACTCACTCCGTGTTGTCTTCTTTGAGACGCTCCAGCTTGAGAACAGCCAGAGCAATGCGAAACCCCGTCAAGGAAATTCTTCGAATTATACCGATCACAGCAAGACTTGTATCGATCAACGGGAACCGTGGGCCGTCTACCTCAATTCAACGGTGATCAACGACACTTTCGCGCTTTATTGCTAATCTGTTGTATGCGGTGTACGCCCGACGCGTTCAACCGATTAGAATGAATCGGTCAATCCATAGCCGCATGCTCACTCAAACACATTCACTTCTAAAGAAATCATGATTCGTGCATCAATGACTCGATATTTTCACCCATGCTTCGCTACGCCGCCAATATCATAAATCATCGAAAGCTTCCGCTACTCGATGAGAAGAAATCATGATCCAGAATGTGAGCATGTCGGTCCAAAAGTCACAACATCACATAATACCAACACCACAAAGGATGAGTCAGAGATTTATGATAGCTGATGATCTCAAAACTGACTCAACATTCATTATCACGCGGATCAGTTAAAGACCTCCACTTGGATTATCCAAACATGCAAAAATGAAGAATCAATGAATACGAGCTTCATAGCAAAGAACATTAACAAGAATCCAAGAACAATCTTATTATAGTATCTGTTTGTATTCAATGTAATTTTGAGGTGACCTCCCTTAGGGGGAGATTGTTAGGATTTAGTAAATCCAATTATTAAAGAGTTGGTCACCTCAAGTATATGTAATCGTTAGAAAGCTCGTAGTCGTAGTTATTTAAAGTTAAGTTGTATTTAGTTAAGTAACACCGTGGAGGACGGACGGTCTTTACCCACCCAGATGCCCGATCCACACCCGTAGGTGGCGATTTGTGTAAGACTATAAATACTCTCTACCTCCCAAGGTAGAGTTGAGCTCATAATAATACTTTCATTTTCTCTCACTAAGTTCCCAAACCTCTAACTATTTCTCTCTCTAAAACCTTGAATTATACGCCCCACTTGATCATGATATGATGTGTTTGTGAAATTCAATATGTGACAAAAACATTATGCTCCATAATATAAAACATTACTATTACAATTTTGAAATAGAGCCCCTTTAATAGAGCCCGGTTATAGTGAAAATGGGCTCTAAAGGAATTCCGTGTTATAAAATAGGGTATAGAGCCATGTTTTCTCTTACAAAACTGGATTCTATGTTGAAACACTTTAAAACCATGTTTTCTTCCTCAAAACCAGGCTCTATTCCTTGTAACGAGCCATGTTTTATCTTACAAAACCGGGCTTTATCTTAAAACCCATTAAACCCCGTTTTCTTTTACAAAAATGGGCTTTATCAAATATTGTATTGTAATCTAATATAGGTGGTTGTTCAAAATTAAATGAAATACTTCAAAACTTTTGGGCGCTTTATTTCCCTCCCCACTTTTCATTACCTTCACAAAACTCTAACGCTCAGTTCTCGAGTTTTGAGTGAATGGAAATGGAAAAGAATAGGAAAGGGAAAAGAAAAGGAATTGTTAGTTGATATGTTTTTGAGATAGGGGAAAGAGGAAAGGAAAAGGAAAGTAATAATGTTCGTGAGTGGGAGGAAAAGGAAAATAACTTGTTTAATTCACATATATGCCCTTTATTTGTTGATGTCAAATCTTTTTATAAGGGTATATTAGTCTTTACATAACATAAGTCTCCATTTTCTTTCCCTTTCCTCCCAAAAATGGGAGGAAGATTTTCTTAACCAAATTTTCTTCCATTTTTCTTTCCATTTCCCGTTCCCCTTTTTAAAAAAACTCAAGAACACAAAATATGTTCCATTTCCTCTCAAATTGGAACTCGAGAACTGAGTGCAACTTTTCCCCCTCTTCACTTTCACAACCCCGAACCCTATAACCTTCTGTGCAGTTTATCACCACCACCACCGTCGCACACCACTGCCATCACAAGCAACCTTCATCACGCAACCAAGACAACAACAGACTAATCAATTTAGGAAGTACCAAAATTCTACAATTGATGTTGTTGTTTGATTAACCTTTCTAATATATCTCATTAATGTTGTTAATTTTGATTCTAGAATAAGTTGTGTTTGTTTATATGTTTTTTTGTATTGTTAGGTAAGTAATTCCTGATTTTGGAATGAAATTTGTTGAAATAAATTGTTTTTTAAGCTCTGTATGGGATATGAAATTATATGGCACTAAAACAAATCTTTATTTCTAATATAATGACAATATAATCAGTTGTAAATGGGTGTTTTGGTTGTGCTGTTTGCTGCCATTAATGCGGCGTTTCTTCAAACTTTTTTTGCTCTCACAAATAGGTTGTTTGAACATGCTGTTTGCTGTCAAAAATAGGGATTTTAGAACCTTGTGTTTGCTGTCACAAATAGGATGTTTGGTTGTGGTGTTTGCTATCGTAAATGTGGTGTTTGGTTGTGGTGTTTGCTATGATAAATGTATGTTTATGCTTTTGCTTTTGTCATACATGTAACAATGTTATTGTGAGATATGATAAAGTACCTTAACTATCTCGTCTGAATATGTTTTTTTGGAGGTTGTACCTTGACCTATCAGTTCAGCTAGGAAAAAAATATTTTTTGCTACGTAACTTACGAATCATTGTTACTACTTTCTTTTGCAATGTACTTCTAATGTAAGAGGACATTAATAAACAAGTATGGAAAATAAATTAACAAATGAGAAGATTATAACCAAATTTGCTTTGTTTACAATCATGTCTAATTAACTGACACAAATCAATATCATTATAGTAAGTTACAATCCTTTATATAATCTGTTCACTGCTTCACTGGAACTATAATCTGATTTTTGTTGTACTAATTGCATTTATAATTTTGTAGTCGAAAACTGTAAACATGAATAACCAAGTGAGTGTTATTGTGATTATAATCCCATTATAATGGGAAGGTTATGATCCATAAATCACAATGTTGAGACTAAAGTTTTTACTTTTTAGTGTTTAAGTTGACAGTGTAAAAAAGTACTAAGAGATGAAGAAAGTAGCAATAAGAAGAGGAGAAAAAGTCCTATGAAAGCTCGTGCTGAGTCTTCGGGGATCAGGAAGGCTCAGCAGCAGCAGAGCCGGTTTCGGTCATTAAGGGAAGATGGAATGCAAGGGCCACCATCGCGCACCACAGCTAACCTCAAAAGACAGAACCATGAAGCTTCATCAAGCAAGATCAAGGTACATCATTCTGTTTGTGTAAGAATTTTACAAAATGGTTATAATTTTATTTTCCGTGTGATATTTTTAGCTAAGGTATGATTACTAAACTTCAGTAATGAACAAAAGTTAGTCCTCTTGTTTATTTTCGTTAATTCATACTTACAAATCTCATTTTAATCTTCAGGTGGAAAAGAAACTAAATCAAGAAGATCGGTCAAGAAAAGGTAGTAAGTTTTTTATGATTATGCCATTACATTTACACTCACAATAGCACGAACATTATAAATATCACAAAATCTTTTTTTCTTGTATTTTAATTAGAAAAAACACATGCCATAGAGCTAAAGAGAACTCAGGAACCGATGCGATATTTGATGAACCAATGGTTGCACCATCCATCAATCAAACGTTGCCTGATAAGAAAACATTAGAACTCATTATCGACACATTGCAAAGGTTAGTTAATGAATTACCAAACTCACTTTTTAGCGTTATGAAATATTACCTAATAAATTATTTTAATGTCATAATCTATAGGAAGGACATATATGAAATATTTGCTGAACCTGTTGACCCAGAAGAGGTTTGTGCTTTTGATTCATCGATGTATTTGATCAAACTGTATGATTATTTATCCATTGACGGAAGTAACGGTTTGACTTTATGTGTGTGTTTTAAGGTTGAGGACTACTATGAAATCATTGAGGAGCTGATGGATTTTGGAACAATGAGAGCTAAACTTCATGAAGGATTGTATACTTTCCTTGAACAATTTGAGGTATTTTAAAAAGTACCCGTTTTGACCTACCCAATATGCCTACGACCCATATTTCCACCTTTATGTTAGTAAATTTTTTTCTCTGTCTCGTTGGTCTAGCACAGTTACAAACATGCTTGCAGCATGATGTATATCTAATATCAGGGAACGCAATGCATTTCAACTCTTCAGGTACTATATTTTTCAGACACGTATACGAATATACACTAGTTTGAACTCTAACTTCATTTCTCTATGGTCCTAGCTTGAGAAATGATTTACTTTACAGACTCACGGAATACATAAACTAGACAAGAGAGTTTTTCATGTCCTGAGAACAAGTCCCGAAACCTTTGAGTTAGAATTTAGAGGGAACAGGCGAAGATCTTTCAGAAGATCTGAAGCTCGATGTAATGAGTTGAACTGCAAATCATTCTTAAAACCGATAAAAGTATTTCATCATTTCACATAACTTTTATACAGACTCTTTAAATTGCCAGTAACTTGATATTAAAATATTATCAAAATATAAAGAGTTCACTTTAAATGTCCAGTTGCTTTTTATTTCTACAATGTAGTGAATTTACAGCATACTATGTTACACAAGAGGCAGTCGAGATGGTAAAGAATGTGATTCCATTGAAGTTGATCCAAGATCGACTTACAAACCCCCTTTGGACCTCAACAATGACAAATACTCAAAATCTTTAATGCTTTTGCAGAGTTCAAGTCTAGTAATGATAAGAAAGAGGCAACTGACCAGTCACTCAAGGCTTATCAAGTAAGTAGACATAAGTAGTGTACTTTGTTATACCCTTTGTATGCGCAAAATCTTTTATGTATATTTAAAAACGGAAAAACTGTGAATTGTACACTCTTTATATACGGGTGGATTTGTGTTAGAGCTGAATTGTATGCTCTTTTTACACGGGTGGATTTATGTTAGAGCTATGTATAGCTTGTGGTATACGTGACTTGCCCACGATATGCAAAACCAAAGATTTTGATAAGGATTTAAACGTACATTTTAAGAGGTCATTTAAGCCCTTAATCGCCACTTTTATATCCGCATCGCTTAATTTCGCTCCTTTTCACTTTTAGGTCTCTTGGAAGCAAAATGTGGAATGATGCATTTTGGATGAAAAGAGGAATATATGAAGAAAATGGCTAAGTCAAGATCAAGACACTCAAGTCTGCTGAATTACACCGACGGCCCCAAATGCAGGGCGACGCCGTCCTCTTTATGTAATTGAATTTGTGACGACTCAGTATCGAATTTGCTATTTTACACCTGACGGCGTCAGGCTTTGAAGAGTAAGGGTGTCACGAAGACTTTTCGTCTCATACGGCCTAGATTCAGATTCAGACGACGTCACTGCTAAAGAATTACGGCGTCACAATCACAACATGACGTCGTCCCAATGATGACTTGGCCAAGATGAAACCCTAATGACGGCGATCTGACGGAGTTCCAACTATAAGGTGACGCCGTCGCGAATGTAAAATTATATATAGAAATCGAATTTTCAGAATTTTGGGAGGTAGACTTGTGGAGTAAAAACCTAAAACGATTTTGGTCCAGTTTGGACAGTATCTTAGGGTTCTCATACGATATTTTCCATCCAGATAAGTAATTTACTTCATTGATTTCATTATGTCTTCGATTGTATGTGTTTATGCTTGCATGTTTAACATGTCCGGCTAAATTATTGATTGGTTATCTCTTATTTTAATTGTAATTGGCTTAGGAGTGCAATAGGCCATCGTTGTGTTTTTAATGCTTGAGTAATCTTTGTGAACCTTAGTATATAACCACCTAGCGTAATTGTAGACTAAACATCCAAAGACAACCTTAGAGTTAGTTTATGAATTCTATAGATTTTGTAGGCAATAACCTTAAGGTAGTCTCAAAGAGTTAGGGATAAAGCATACCCTACGACCTTAGAAAACACAACGCGTTAAGAATAAGGACGCTAAACCACAAATAAAAGATAACTAGGGAGTAATAGTATCTAGATAGACACATTTTTAATCATCATATGAGCACACATCAAAAAGACATAGACTACCCCTTAGTTTAGATAATTAGATAGTAAAAGTAATCGGTAGAAGTACCAAACCCCCAAATCCAAACCCCGAGATTTTACCCTTAGCTTTCTAAAAAATTATAAAAAGATAAAAAATAAATTTTCCTCAACCTCAAACCTTAGCGTAGTACATCTCTTACTAGCATTCCTATTCTCCTAGAGAACGATATCAATACTGGAGGCTTACCCAATACTACACTACAACGATTAGGTTCGCTGCCTAGGGTGTTGAAAAACTTGCTCGACGAAAAGGAAGTTCCTTTAAACCCGAACGCGTTATACGCGCATCAAGTTTTTGGCGCCGCTGCCGGGGAATAGAATAGCTAGTTAGATTTTTATCTCGTTTTGGTTCCCTTGCTTGATTCCTATCAAGTGAGATTTTTTCTCATTTTTAGCTTCCTTGTAGTCTATCCCCCTTCTTTGTGTTTGTGTTCGTAAAACCCTTTTCATTTGTCGCTATGGCAAGTGAAGTTGCATTTGAATCATTAACAAATGAGGAACAATTGAATTTCACAGATTGGATTGCTTTTTATTGTTCTAATGAATTTGTGAGTGATCTTAGAGATATCCAAAAGGAGACGGGTGTAAGGTTGGATGGATTTGATACATTTTTGTGCTTGTGTAGCTTCTATTCAACGATCATTGTTAGAATCAACTCCTTTTAGTGAAACCCTCTAGAAAATTTTTGAGAAAAGCCTCCTAAGCATAAACCATCAGTTGAATGATCTTAGGCAACATGATCAAAAAGACTTAGTTTTTAAGAACATTGAACCTAAACCCGAACAAGATTGTGATATGGTTAGAGTTGAACTACCTAGTTGCATGTGTGGGATAGATTTCAAAACACATGACACGCATGAGGAATCCTTTAGGTAAATAGAACACAATGATCAAATTTTTGAGAATGATTCTTATGAATCGGACCAAGAATTTGAAATAGCTAAAGAAGGATTTGAAATACTTAGGAGTGTATTTGGGTTAGATCATGCTAAAACACATGATGAACATTTGGGAGATCTAGATATATATATATATATATAATGGAGAATGAGGTGGAAACTCCAAGCCCACAAGCCCTACCATCACTTGAGGAACACACATCGCCTATAACTTACCCGGAAGAAGTAGAAGAGACTATAGGAACCCCGATTGATATAGAACCTTTGGACCAAACGCCACTAGAGAATGTAGGTTTAGATGCTTGTTGTCATGACCTCTCTCTTAGTCCTAGGGAAGTTCCTAATTTTGATGAACCGGAGCCTCAACCAAAAACATTACCCAATTTTTCGTCTTTAGATATGAATCTAGGAAATGAATTAGGCCCCAATCCACCCATCAAAACAAATAGTCCGAGTAGTTGCTTGATAAAGGTAGTAGACTTTGGGCCATGTAGAGTGGAAGCTAATATAGGAGTAACCCATGACCTTACACACTTACATCACCCATTCATGGTTGATAACAAGAAATATTATGGGTTTAAACCGGGTTTATTAGGTCAAGATGGATCCTTAACTAAGAATCTTTTGAAGTTGATAGAAGATGATCCATTTTTAGGAGAGAGATTTGATTCACCCGCTACACCAATAGAATTAGATAAGGTTATAATGAATGGAGCCCACCCCTTTGAGCATATAAATCACCCATCACCCTCTCCTCACATAGCAAATTTCCACCCTAAGGGTGTGTATCGCTACTATCACCCGCACTTAAGCTTAAGTGTAGGAAAAACTTCCCCTTTATCCGTTAAATAAGGGTAGAGTCAAGCTCGTGACTCGAACAAAAACAAGCGCTTCTTGGGAGGCAACCCATGTGTATTTGTTTTTCATTTTTATTTGTGTGTTTATATATCTTTTTTATTATTGTTTATTCTCATGTTAGACTTTGTGAAAATGCTTTATTTTGTTTTTTTAACCTTGTCTTAATTACATATAAAGGTATTTCACAAAAAGATAAGTGTAGGGAAGATCAAATATGTTTTTAAGAACATGAACATGAGAATTACAATTAGTGAAATTGATATGTATGTTTGTTAGAGTCAAATGCTTGTATCGAGTCATAATGGATGTTTTGCAGGAATTTTTCCAGATTTTAAAGGTGTAATTTTTCCAAAATTTTTTCAGGAAAACGCAGCAGACTAGTTTCTGTCAGGATAACCTAACGACGTCAGATTAGAACTCGACGACGCCGGAGGAGCGAAACAACTTATATAAATTTCTCTCGTTTTATGTGCTATTTATAAATTTTTGGGAAATTCTCATGTCTTAATTTTCCAGAAAAAAACTGCAAACATCCATTCCACAAGCATTATATCTTTTTAAGTCTGAAATTACATCTTGTTGTGATTTTTCTTTGTTCGGTTTGATGCTTTGGGTTGTCTGTTTTCTTAAAGTCTGCAGGTTTTATTTATCAAGAAGAAGAAACATAATATTGGATGGAGCTTTTCACGCATACATTCTTCTTAGAAAGAATTTAACCACTACTTCACATGGATCCTACCGAGCTAATCAGGGGAGTATTAGTTTCTTTCTCTTTTAATTACATTCCGTTATCATAACTTTGATACTTTCGAGGAACATTGGGACAATGTTCAGTTTAAGTGTAGGGAGGGAGAATAAAATGGGAACTTTGAAACTATGCTTATCCTTGATCATTTGTCTTGTCCTATTTCATTTGTGTAATAAACCATGAGAAATATTTGTTAGGTAAATTTTAGCGCCAATTTGTCATGACATGTACGGGTGGGTATTTAGTCTTAATAAAGCGTTTCATGTATAGGAGTTATATGACTAGCACAAAAACCCTTTACCACTTAAATTCCACCCCAAAAATGTGAGGTTCGCCCCTAGATCTATAGGAATTAAAGCATTCACCTTTAATGCTTCGAGAGTGTACCGGTAGTATAATAGATTCTAGAACTTGTTTTGTGATGCATTCCGAGATCGCTAGTGAGACTACACTTGTGTAGTTAGGAATAACTAAATGATAAGAGACATTAGGATAACCCTTGTTTGATACATGTATTATAATTACTTCTTCCACATCGGTTGAGTAATTCCCCCACACCCTTGCGTTGTACTCATCTTTTGTTAGGACCGAAAAACATATAGATTTATGTGGTTTTGGGAGGTCGGGGTTGGTGGAAGAAGATGAAAGTCTTCATCTCTTCTAGTGAGAGAAAGTAGAGAGAGGAGGGAGAAAACAAAGGATATTTTATTAATAAGAAAACAATACAAAACACTAATGATTCACCTCACCCCTCATGGAGAGTCATGAGGGGTATTTATAGGCTCATCACATTACAACTTTACCACTTAAACGATACTAGTCCCTGCGGGCAAAGTATACAACATATCTAGTCCATTTCACTTAAGTGACGTTATCTTTATAAAAGAGTGAGGCTAACAATCTCCCTCCAAGATATCGTCACACGTGAATGGTTACAATGAGACCTATAAATACAAAACAAAGTAAATTACAATAGTAATGAACAATGTTGACTTTGTTGAAGCGCAGAGTCTCTGTAGTCTAGATACTGAGGCAAACTTGAAGTTCTTTCCTTCCGACGATCTCGACATTTGATCTTTGGCGCTGACGGCACAAATCCTTGTAGCTCTGAATCTCAACTGTAACGGTCTAGTTAGGTTATTACTCCCTCCTAACTAGTGAGGATTTTTCTTTCTTTTTCTCCCTCCTGAACCGACAACACTCTTCCAACACGCAGCGGAGAAAGTAGACTCTTGATTGTAGCACAATGGTTGTCGTTCTGGGAACATCATAACAACATAACTCACTTAGTATTGCATCCAAGTTGGTAAAAACCCCCGATGTACACACACTACTTCTCCTTCTTCGGTCTTAAGCACAAATCCCTTCGTCAATCCAATCACGAAAGGTGAAACACCAACTTCTCCCTCCTGATGGTTGTGAGCTATCGGAATCATCATAATGTTGCGTACATGCCGTATTACCTTTTTCTTGATGCAATATTAATATCATAGCTTGATCAAAATTCTGTGAGAATATGTCGCAAAAATACTCTCAATAATTTTCTCTAACCAACCTGTAAACGAACCTCCTTTGAATTCACCGGCTAATTGTAATGACCACATATTGAGAAAACCTGATACGACTAACTTGAAAAGAAAGTAAACATCCCAACTTTGTGACTTACTGCTTGTTCTAAATTTTGAACAATCCACAACGCCGTGTGACACTAAGTACTAAAACTTCCTTAAAGTGATAGTTATACACTGTGAGCACTACAACGTAACTCCTTACATCAGTTATAACCAGATTGTCAAATTCATAATCACTTACAGTGACAGTAATGCCCCCAACAAGTTATCTTGAGACATGCAACCAACCAACCATCGTTTCAAAGATAAAGAAGATCACGCGTGAAATGTTACGTCAATTTCTCGTAAGTAATATCGTACAAAAACCCCGAAGTCAATTTTTTCAGATTATCGCTCAAGCCATGAATATATGTATCCTTCCGTGAAAATATAGACCAAAATACCACTCTTCCAATTTATATCAACAATTTGTATCCAAAGTTTTTATACCTCAAAAAATTCGGATGACAAAATTGAAGATATTCATGCGTGAAATCATCAGCTCAATGAACTCCTACCACCAGCCCAGTCCATGATATGAACACAAAGCCCACACTAGTAATATCAATCCATCAGCCCAAGAAACGAATTGTGAAGCCCACGTCCAAGAATAATATTACACGGTTTCAATTATCTTAGACATAAATTGTGCTCAAGACCTAAACCTAAAACACTTCACTTAAAAAACACGCCTACCACTAAAAGCGCTTTCCTCTCCCACATATCTTCTTTTCCCAAATCAGATCCGAGAAAAAAATTCGCATCTCCTATATCAAAAACTCACATCAAACGAACCTCAATCATAAACGAATCTCATCTCAAATCACAAAATACATCCTAATCCAAGCCTTGTGATCATGTGCTCGTGAATCCGGACCAAGAAATCAGAGAAGAGACTTCAAGATCATTTTATATATGGTCTCGGGTAGGTTATTTTCTTTAACGAGTTGATTTTTGTCTTTCAATCGAATAAAAGAAGTGATTGAAACCGATGGTTTTAGTCATTCTTTCGATTTCGAATATTATCTTGAAGCTTTGTCTTCGTAAATGATCTATGATGATAATAGTTTCAAGTAAAACAATCTTTAAGAGATAGCAAAAAAAAACATGACACTAATCTGAGATCTTTTCTTGTTATTACTGTTTGAGTCTTGAATAGATGTAGAGGATGGATGATGAGTTAGGATAATTTGAAGTTTGATGTTGTTGGTTGAGAATATTTAGTTTCGAATCTGTTGAAGTTTCTCATGTACTGATGATGGTTGAAATCGGAGGTCGAGATGATGGTATATGGTATTTGTTATGGTCTTGTAGTCGTGGTCTTTGTTCAGTCTAGTCTACGCATAAGGTCTTTCTTGCTCCAACGAAAAGTATACGCGTAACTTTTTAGTCCAAATCTTAAGCGTAACTGGATCTTACGCGTACGCCTTTATTACATTATGCGTAACATTTTTTTTATGCGTAGACCATGTTTCTTATGCGTAAACAAGTCATACACGTAACATCATACGCGTAAAAAATCCCTTACGCGTAGCTTATGCTTTTTTTTTTGGGTAAAAGGGATTTTTCACCCTGGTAAAATAAGCGTAGCTTATGCTTATGCGTAGGTTTTTCTTACTCGTAAGCACTTACGCGTATTCCATACGCGTAAGCATATCCATAAGCGTAGAAAACTAGGGTTTTGACCCTTTGACCGTTTTCCGGCGAGTATTCCGACAATGATTTCCGACCATCTTCAAAGATACCCAGAAAAAGTGACTAATAACTCTTCATTTTGCCCGTTTTGACCACGTTTGACTGCATGAATCTGACGGTTTGACCACATGTTTTCACGGTTTGGATCAAAAAGTCATATAAAAATGATTATAGTAACTAACTTACAAAAAATGACACAAGACATATATAAACTTTGATGGACCATGACTGTTATTTTTTGACCAAACTATAGGATACAAAACATGTATAAAAAACTGTTTACCACAATAAACGGGAAAAAAAATTTCCGACCAAGAAATAGTAACAAAACAGTTTAAAACATGTATCAAAACCACCATAAATCAATAACACAATAACCATGGCTCTATACCACTTGTAAGGACCGAAAAACATATAGATTTATGTGGTTTTGGGAGGTCGGGGTTGGTGGAAGAAGATGAAAGTTTTCATCTCTTCTAGTGAGAGAAAGTAGAGAGAGGGAGGAGAAAACAAATGATCTTTTATTAATAAGAAAACAATACAAAACACTAATGATTCATCTCACCCTTCATGGAGAGTCATGAGGGGTATTTATAGGCTCATCACATTACAACTTTGCCACTTAAACAATACTAGTCCCTGCGGGCAAAGTATACAACATATCTAGTCCATTTCACTTAAGTGACGTTATCTTTATAAAAGAGTGAGGCTAACATCTTTAGTACACGATACCCCTAGTTAACCCCTCAGAGCCTATCCTTTTCACAGTTCTCGTGATGTTTCGTTTTTCCGGAATATCAATGAAGAGCATTGTTTACAATTCACTCCCAAATGTACACCCAAATCGCCTTAGCCTACCTTGTATGCACTCACTTTTAGTGCATTATTGTTATCATACTAAACCCTTAGTTCAATTATCTAGTTACTTGCATGGTTGCTAAGTCGAGTCATATCTTTTGTACACAGTTTTGGGATGATTGGGACTCATGGGTAAAGTTAAATTTTATGGAGTGACGGGAAAGAATATTAAATTCAAATTCCCTTTATTTACGTAATAATGTACTCCAAGTGTTTTGATCTTTTCAATTCGGGTCAAATTAGTGTTAGAGTAATAAAAACTCAAGGTAGGGATGCTCCTATAAATCCCTTATATTTTGATGTTATCGTAGAGGATGGTAGAGTAAATGTGTATTGAAAAAAAAATCGAAAAAGAAAATAGAGAAAAAAAAATAGAGTATGAAAAAAATGGCTACCATCCTACATCTATCATTATATTTATGTTTGTTTGTTTCAAAGTTATCTAGTGTTTAGAGAGTCGAGTCTTGGCTTAGTAACGCCATTCTTCTCATGCTTGTAACATAAAGATTTTGACTTGCCACCACTAAATCGCCTATCCAACCAAACCGTTTGTTTCCCTAACCGTAAACCTAACGTTACAACCCTTTAAAAGACCTCTTAGATAGTTGTTCCTAGGTGCTTACGCCAAAGCGGTGGAGGTTTGATCTAGTCTCAAGCCTATGGTAATCTATGTACTATGACCGGTTAATGAGTGTCTATCTTCCATTTCCATTTACTATATTTCATATACACCCGAGAGATGAGAGAATCCAAACACCGTTTGTGAGGTGCTAGTATATAATTTCCGTGCTTTTTATGACTATTGCGGTGCTTTTACTTGTTGTGATGTATGTTAAACCAATGCTTTATGCCCCCTAACATATAAATTAATTGGCCAAAAGCATATTTGCTTGAGGACAAGCAAATACCAAGTGTAGAGATATTTGATTAGGATTTAAAACGTACACTTTTAAGTGGTCATTTAAGCCCTTAATCGCCCACTTTTATATCCGTTACTGGTTAATTTCGTTTCTTTTCACTTTTTAGGTCTTTTGGAAGCAAAATGCTGGAATGGTGCATTTTTGGACGAAAAGGAGTGAATATATGAAGAAAATGGCTAAGTCAAGATCAAGACACTCAAGCTGCTGGAATTACACTTGACGGCGTCCCAAACAGAGGGCGATGTTGTCCCTCTTTAAGTAATTGAATTTGTGACGACTTAGTAGCGAATTTGCTATTTTACACCTGACGGCGTCAGGCTTTGAAGAGAAAGGGCGTCACAAAGACTTTTCTTCTCAGACGGCCTAGATCCAGATTCAAACGACGTCACTGCTGAAGAATGACGGCGTCACAATCACAACGTGACGCCGTCCCAATGATGACTTGGCCAAGACGAAACCCTAATGACTGCGATCTGACGGCGTCCCAAATATAAGGCGTCGCCGTCGCGAATGTAAAATTATATATAGAAATCGAATTTTCAGAATTTTGGGGGTAGACTTGTGGAGTAAAAACCTAAAATGATTTTGGTCCGGTTTGGACAGTATCTTAAGGTTCTCATACCCTATTTTACATCAAGATAAGTAATTTACTTCATTGATTTCATTATGTCTTCGATTTTATGTGTGTATGCTTGCATGTTTAACATGTCCGGCTAAATTTCTTGTGTGTTTACTTAGATCTATGAAACCTAGTTATTAATTATTGATTGGTTGTCTCTTATCTTAATTGTAATTGGCTTAGGAGTGCAATAGGTCATCGTTGTGTTTTTAATGCTTGAGTAATCTTTGTGAACCTTAGTATATAACCACCTAGCGTAATTGTAGACTAAACATCCAAAGATAACCTTAGAGTTAGTTTATGAATCCTATAGATTTTGTAGGCAATAACCTTAAGGTAGTCTCAAAGAGTTAGGGATAAAAGCATACCCTACGACCTTAGAAAACACAACGCGTTAAGAATAAGGACGTGACAATTCAACCACCAATAAAAGATAACTAGGGAGTAATAATATCTAGGTAGACACATTTTTAATCATCATACGAGCATACATCAAAAAGACATAGACTACCCCTTAGCTTAGATAATTAGATAGTAGAAGTAATCGGTAGAAGTACCAAACCCCCAAATCCAAACCCCGAGATTTTACCCTTAGCTTTCTAAAAAATTATAAAAAGATAAAAAATAAATCTTCCTCAACCTCAAACCTTAGCGTAGTACATCTCTCACTAGCATTCCTATTCCCTAGAGAATGATATCAATACCCGATGATTACCCAATACTACACTACAACGATTAGGTTCACTGCCTAGGGTGTTGAAAAACTTGCTCGACGAAAAGGAAGTCCCTTACCCAATACTACACTTTACAGTTGGCTTCCACCACAGCAGAAGCTGATTTATCTCCTACCCATCCCATTCGTTTTCACTAGTGCACCTGTGGATATGGCCTTTACAGTATGCCAAGAAGAGCACCATGTTCATTGATTTCCCTTGTTCTTCAACTCCATTTGCAACGTGTTGAATATGATAAAATGCGATATAAGATGTTGAAGGTCAGTCACTCATTACGATGGCCAAAGACAGATGTGGGACGTCATCAAACCCCGTCTCATTTGGTCAGGTTACTCAATGGAAATTCATAATAACGATACCTTATAGTAACATCTGTTGTGTATTTTTTCACTTTCATTTTCGTTCAAGTAGTTAATTAAGGTAGCTTGTAGCTTTTTGAAATGTGCAGTTTCCAAGATTAGTCTCAATGTATCAATAGAAAGTAAGTTGTTATATCAATAAATTTTTTCTTCTCTGAATCAATACATTGTTTACTTGGCCAATAAGAATTATTTTCATGGCTAATTTTTTTTTTTTTTTTTTTTTTTTTTTCACATAGAGCGATGTTCTTTGATAGAAAATCGGGCTCTATAACATATAATAGAGCCCGTTTTTAAAACCGGGCTCTATTTGCTTTTAACATAGAGTCCCTCCCCCTTTGTGCTCTCATGCAAAACCGGGCTCTTTGCACCCTTTTAACCGGGCTCTATGCCTTTTTTTGTAGTAGTGAGACCATGTGCTTTAAACTATAAAAATATTTGTAGTAAAACAAAATATGTTAGTCTTTATTTAGCATATGAAACATTATCTAATATCGAGATACAGGTGAATTTCGCCGAGATTGTTCGTGAATTAAGTTGTCAGTGAGTATGAATGACTAGTGGTCATGTTATTAGATCCAAAACACAGATGTCAGTATTGTACAAACCAGGTTTACTTCTAAAAATATCACATACTCAAACACCCATCAAAGAAACTCTTATTTAACTCAATAACACTTGACAATTCACAACTAGCAATTCATATCCATAAAAAATACAACACTTTTACTACATTGAGATGTTTGCGCGATAAAAACATAAATTGTACTATCACAATCGAAAGCATCATTAGCACCAGTTGTACAAGCATCAAATCTATCATTCCTCTTGTTACCAATTAGTAAGTGGAACTATAACATGTACGGATTTCACCAAACACCGTATTTGCATGTCTGACTTCGCAATTAAAAACACAAATACAAAACTTATTGGTGAGTATCTACGAATGCATGTACATCAATTTGCGTGTCTGATTTCGCAATTAAAAATACAAATACAAAACTTATCATCATGTCTTTGATGTTGCCGTATCTAGCACTCGAATTAGTTAACAAATGTTCTAGTGCGTCATAGAGACACCTTTAACAACCATTGCAAGGACGTGTCAAGATTAGCGACATATTGCAAGGAGGTTGTGAGGCTTGTAAGCATCCTTTGAAGCTTAACTAATTTACTTTACACCTCTTTAGATAATGTTTGTGTTGTGAGGATTTCTTTAATATTGATTTTGATCAATTTTATGCTAAGTTTAAGAAAGATTTGTACTTGAGTTTTAGTTATTGATTATCTCTTGGTTGAAAGGGTGCTTATCATTCAACAAGTTATAATTATTTGTCAATGAATTATTGTCTTATGCAATTACCATATCATAATTAACTTGATTTCACAAAGAAACTCGGGTGTGATCATTAACAATTTTGTGAAGTGAACACGAATCAAACTTGTTGAAATAACTTAGTTTTGAATTGGTTGATTTTGTTTAATGTTTCATTTTATTCTACTATGATGAGCGGAGTTTGTATTTTTGTAAATTTAAATCTTTTTGAACCCATCAAAGCTACAACCTTTAGTGAAAAATTAGTTTTTAAATTTTTTGGTAATGTAGCATTCTCATATTTATGTTAGTGTTATAATTTTAAATTTACTTTTAAAGAAAAAAATCGAGGCTCGAATGATAGTATTATCTTACGATTTACGTTATTAAACATATATAATTCGAAAACAGTCCACATAAACAAATTTTCATTTTTTTATTTTTTAATGATCACATGGTGTAAAATAAAATATTAAATAGTTCATTAATTAAATTAAATTTGGGAAATGCAATAAGACAAACTCATCTTTGGTGTATTAGTACGGACGTTCAGTGATTCCAAATGCATACTTTGTCCATGAATGAAAAAGGGATGAGTTATTAATACGGTGGTTATGTTTTTATTCATTCGGTGGCTATTTTTTTTTTTTTTTTTTTTTTATTAAAAGCTATAAACCCGAAAATGCGGAAATGTAAATATAAAGTTTAATAAAAACGCTTAAAACGCCGTAAATACTGAACAAAACCGACAAAACCGCACAGTCTTGAAAAAATATTCCCTGGAAGGCTACCCAGTAGCCACCGTATGAATAGTAGGACCCATGAAAAAATATTCCAAGTTAATCGAGTGAGACAAATATTGCTTGTTTATATATTTGTTTATTAACTTCACAAACACGAGTTTATTTTTGTTCGAGAACGCCGCCAAAGACTATTCCTAGCTTCCATGCTTTATAACTGGGATGAGTTATTCATACGGGGGCTATATTTTTATATATACCCCCTATGTTTTTTGTTTTTGTTTTTTTTTTTTTTTTATTTTTTTTTATAATTTTGTTTATATCAAAAAGCTATAAACCCAAAATGCGGAATCAGAATATAAAGTTTAATAAACGCGTAAAACTGCTGTAAATACTGAATGTAAACCGACAAAAACTCACACAGTCTTTGGAAAAGCGGAGGGACAAAGGGAATATTCCCTGGCAGGGCTATGGGTAGCCACCGTATGAATAGTGTATCCCTTATAAATTGCATTATACTCTCCTAATAACTCACATCATAAAACATTTTATTTAACACACTTTAATAGACCTTGAGTTTTTACAAAATTGAAGATGAGATCTGGAATAGGCGGTCCAGACCTAATCCGCAAGTCCGCACGTGATACTCAATATTTAAAGACTCGACATTTTTTTTATTCATATATATATATTAAAAGTAATATAATTCCTACTAAATCCTTAGCTAATATATCTTACTTGCTTTCCAGTGTAGTTGTGTGTCATATATAGTTTTACCGCCGATTTTACGCGAAGGTTTCGTTTGTTTTCTTATGAGTATGCAAGTTATATTGAACAAGAAGAAGAAACAAATATTGGATGAAGCTTATTACTTATGCATTTTTCTTGGAGGAAGATTTAACCGCAACTTCACATATATCCTACCGAGCTAATCAGAGGAGTACTAGTTTCTTTCCCTTACTTACCTTCCTTTATCATAACTTTGATGCTTTCGGAGAACATTGGGGACAATGTTCAGTTTAAGTGTAGGGAGGGAGAATAAAACGGGAAGTTAGAAACTATTTACACACTTGATTATTTGTCTTGTCCTTAGTAATTTGTGTAATAAAATATGAGAAATATTTGTTAGGGCAATTTTAGCACCAATTTAAAATGTTTTATGACATTTACGAGCTAAACTTTAGTCTTAATAAAGCGTTTCATGGATAGGAATTATATGACTAGCACAAAAACGCTTTACCACTCAAATTCCACTCCAAAAATGTGAGGTTCCCCACAGATCTTTAGGAATAAAAGCATTCACCTTTAATGCTTAGAGTATACCAGTAGTATAATAGATTCGGAACTTGTTTTGTGATGCATTCCGAGATCGCTAGTGAGACTACACTTGTGTAGTTAGGAGTAACTAAATGATAAGAGGCATTAGGATAACCCTTGTTTGGAAACTGTAACATAAGGTTTTTGACTTGCCACCACTAAATATCCCCTATCCAACAAAACCCTTTATTTCCCTACCCTAAGCCAAATGTTACAAACCTTGTAAAGACCTCTTAGATAGTTATTCCTAGGTGCTTACGCCAAAACGGTGGAGATTTGATCTATTCTCAAGCTTATGGTTATCTATGTACTATGCCAGATAATGAGTGTTTATCATCTATTTCAATTCATATTATATTTCATATAAACCCGAGAGATGAGAGAATCCAAACACCACTTGTGAGGTGCTAGTGTATAATTTCCGTGCTTGTTATGACTATTGTGCCGCTTTTACTTGTTGTAAACTATTTTAATCTAATGTTTCATGACCCCTAACTTATAAATTGATTGGCTAAAAGCATATTTGCTTGAGGACAAGCAAATATCAAGTGTAGGGATATTTGATAAGGATTTAAAATGTACGCTTTTAAGGGGTCATTTAAGCCCTAATTCGACACATTTTATATTTGTTACTGCTTAAAATCGTTCCTTTTCACTTTTTAGGTTTTTGTAATATAAATCAGATTAATCAATTTAGATTATATGTGACTAACTACAAGATTATTTTTTTTAGAAAGGCAACAATATATAACCACTAAAACAAAATTACACAAAAAGGCATATACAGAACTTAGCGACACCAAATCTAGCAATATTTTAACACTTAACATCAAGATATATTTTACCAACATGCAAAAGCATTATTAATTTGCTATCTCGGAATGGCACATAAGAATCACCATTGGCAATGGATTCCACCACTCTCTTCAAAGATATATTACCCTGATTGATCTTTGTAGTTTGCAAGTTCAATCCAAAAGAAACCACTTTATTTACCTGCATTTTGGCTTCAAAACCAGTTTCACCAGCTTTTTCTATATTTTCAAACCCAGCCATGTCGACAAGCATTAGGCGTCCAGCCACAGTTGGGACATCAAGGATGATCTGCACGAAAGTATTTAATTAGTTTAACTCGTATCCATAATCAAGGTTTCCCAGACAAGAAAAGTTGCTAAGAGGTTTAAGAAAGATTTGTACTTGAGTTTTAGTTATTGATTATCTCTTGGTTGAAAGGGTGCTTATCATTCAACAAGTTATAATTATTTGTCAATGAATGATTGTCTAATGCAATTACCATATCATAAGTAACTTGATTTCACAAAGAAACTTGGGTGTGATCATTAACAATTTTGTGAAGTGAACACGAATCAAACTTGTTGAAATAACTTAGTTTTGAATTGGTTGATTTTGTTTAATGTTTCATTTTATTCTACTATGATGAGCGGAGTTTGTATTTTTGTAAATTTAAATCTTTTTGAACTCATCAAAGATACAACCTTTAGTGAAAAATTAGTTTTTAAATTTTTTGTTAATGTAGCATTCTCATATTTATTTTAGTGTTATAATTTTAAATTTACTTTTAAAGAAAAAAAACGAGGCTCGAATGATAGTATTATCTTACGATTTACGTTATTAAACAGATATAATTCGAAAACAGTCCAAATAAACAAATTATAATTTTTTTTATTTTTTTAATGATCACATGGTGTAAAAATAAAATATTAAATAGTTCATTAATTAAATTAAATTTGGGAAATGCAATCAGACAAACTCGTCTTTGGTGTATTAGTACGGACGTTCAGTGATTCCAAATGCATACTTTGTCCATGAATGAAAAAATATTCCAAGTTAATCGAGTGAGACAAATATTGCTTGTTTATATATTTGTTTATTAACTTCACAAACACGAGTTTATTTTTGTTCGAGAACGCCGCCAAAGACTATTCCTAGCTTCCATGCTTTATAAATTGCATTATACTCAACTCACATCATAAAACATTTTATTAAACACAGTTTAATAGACCATTACCTAACATGTCTTTATAGTGAATAAAACATTATGCTCCATAATATAAAACATTAACATTCCTTTTCTTCGAGCAAGTCTTTTAACCTCATAAACAATGAACTTAATCGTTGCAGTGTAGTATGTCGTAAGCCTCGAGGATTGATATCATTCTCTAGGGGAATAAGAATGATAGTAAGAAATATATGACGAGAATGTGGGGTTGAGGATGATTATTTTTTATCTTTTTTATGGTTTTTTAGAAAGCTAAGGTAAATATCTCGGGGCAATTGTTTGGGGGGTGGTACTTCTATCGATTACTCTACTTTATCTAATTATCTAATTACTACGGGTAGCTATGTCTAATTGAGGTGTGCTCGTATGATGATTAAAGATGTGTTCACCTAGATAATATTACTCGATAGTTATCTTTTATTGGTCGGTTGAGTTGTCACATCCTTTATCTTAACGCGTTGTATTCCTAAAGGTCGTAGGGTATGCGTGGTCTCTAGTTCTTTGAGGTTATATCTCGTATATGATCTACGGAGTCGGCAACCCTAAACAATTTCATTCATAGACCATATCATCATAAAGCATACTCAAGCATTAAATACAACGAAGATGCCTAATTGCACTCCTAAGCCAATTTCAATTAAGATAAGAAACAACCTAACAATAATCAATAACTAGGTTTCATAGATCTAAGCAAACACACAAGTAATTTAGCTAGACATGATAGACAAGCAAGCATACATACAATCAATAGAATATATATATATTTTTTTTTTTGGTAAAGGGTTTCCCTGGTAAATATATTACTCCAAAAAACATTTAAGTACAAAGGATATGAGTGAAGTTCCATATCTCAGCCCGTTACATAGACGGTAAAGCTAACATAACAAGACACTTCATATCCTTAAAACAGTAAAACAATCACTACTCACTAGATTACATTTGACACAAAACAAAGCTACAATCATTCGAATATGAGATAGACATAATGATAATTTGGATTAATAAACTTATCTCGATGTGTAAAATAGGGTATTGGACCCTAAAATACTGTCTAAGTCGGACTACAAACGAATTAGGGTTTTTCCTCCAAAAGTCTACCTCTTAAAATACAGAAAAATCAAATTCTATATATTGATTTACAATCGCGACGGCGTCACCTTTTGCATGGGACGCCGTCAGGTCGCCGTCATTAGGGTTTCGTCTTGGCCAAGTCATCTATGGGACGACGTCAACTTAGAGTTGTAACGTCGTCGGTCTTTAATGGGGACGTCATCTTGATTCTAGATCTGGGCCGTCTGGAGTGAAAACTCTGAGTGACGCCCTTCATATGTAAAGCGTGACGCCGTCAGGTTATATCACCAGAAATTTAGCTGAGCCGTCGCGTGCATATTTTGATCAAATCTTCATAGAGTGACGGTGTCGCCCTTTGGTTGGGACGCCGTCAGGTACTGTTGATCAGTCTTAAGTGGCTTCGATCTTGAGTTTGCCATTTTCTTCATGTATTTTCTCCTTTTCGTCCAAATGTGCTTCATTCCAGCATTTTGCTTACAAAAGACCTAAAAAGTAAAAGGAACGAAATTAAGCAGTAACGAATATAAAATGTGTCGAAATAGGCTTAAATAACCCCCTCAAAGCGTACGTTTTAAATCCTTATCACTACTACATGGCCCCTAGCCCATAAGGCGTAGCGAGCCCACACAACCAGGTTGGGTCCATCTCAGAAGGCAATGACACCCTTTCTTTTACGCATGCGGGAGAAAACCCTATTGCCCTAGACAATACTCGAACTTGAGACCTTGCCTATGAGGATAAAATCTCTATACCGCTGGACCAAAGGTTCATTGGTTACGGGTGTACATTATTAAACAAATTTAATTCGAAAACAGTCCAAATAAACAAATTCTTAAATTTGATTTTTTTTAATTGATCACATTGTGTACAAATAAAATATTAATAGTTCATAACTTAAAGTAAATCGGTTGTCATTGTTGTTATTAATAATAAAAACGTTTTTATTTCGGAAATGCAATAAGACAAACTCATATTTTTTTTATTATTAATATATGAAAATGTTGATATTCCAAATGCATACTTTGTCCATTATATTGCAAGTTAATTGAGTGAGACAAATAATTGTTCTTGATATATTTGTTTAATTATTGCATAAACATGTTGGTTTATTTTCGTTCCAGGACGCCAACAACGACTATTGCCAGCTTCCAATGCTTTATATTTGAACCCTTGATCTTTTATCCACAAAATCTTTTCAGATAACCTATAAATTTTTCAGAAATAGGTACCAACCGAGCCTAACCACTTTGGTACTCCCCCAATATCATTTCTTGTTTAGTCATCTCGATCTCCAAATTTATAAGTTATCATTTCTTATAAAGTTTCTTAATTATTAACTAGCTAAACTTAGATGCCGGTTCGTTTGGACAAGCACAACCTAACTGAGCGAAACCATCTTGATTTCTTTGTAAATACATCCATCCATAATTTTTTTGAGTAAAACAAAATATGTTAGTCTTTACTACCTTTAGACCCTCATGCACGCACGGGGCTTTAGGTTTAATTTTTGTTAGATTATTTTGATTTAATAAATATATAGAATTGGTGTTACGCAAGTAAAATGAGTATTCGAAATAAAATAATGTGTAAATAAATTAGGACAATATAATAAATCATAATATAGAAACACATTTAATTTTGATATTCAAACAAAATACAATAAAATAAAAAGACAATTTTCCTTAAAACAGCCAAAAGATAAATAAATAAAAAATATAGAACTTTACAACCCAAAACACAATAAAAAGTAATCGTTGTGATTATCAACTTATAAGATATATAAAACTAATTTGGGGTATACATTATAAAATTATATTTTGAAATATACAACTGGATGCGAATGAGAGATCGCCTTTGTAATTCAAAAGCATATTAGAAACAAAATATAGTATAATAAAGATATTAATTATGATATGCAACCCAAAAGACAATAAAGAAAATAAATGTATACATAATATTAAATTTTTTTTTGTGTAAATGTAATTTTAATACGCAAACCAAAACACAAATAAACTAATCCAAACCATAGTATAATTGTTTGAAATCCAAAAATTAATTATCATCTTTTTGAGTAGTTTTTTTTTCAGTTTTTTTCACACCTCGATTTGGTGGTGCTTTAGTCTTACGCTTACTACCAGTTAATGATGAAGGTTCACGTCTTCTTCGTCATTTGATACTGGATTTCCATCTTGATCCTCCTCGACTGAACCAACATCTTCAGTTTCATGATGAACCTGAATAGAAACAAATTTTGAACATAAAATACATTTTTCTCATCGGTAATATATAAAGCATCCTAAGAACATGTATAATATTGTAAAATTTAGAATAAGACGCAATTGTAGTTCAATATATCTCAACAAATGTTAAAAGTTTTTCACAATATCCGTTTCATAAGTATACCTCAAGGTGTAAATTACTTTTATGAAGCTCAGGTATAACATGATGATCATCCGTCACTTTACAAACATTGTACACGTGCCATTCCTTTTTGATATTATAATAAGAAATTTCAACTTATATGCAAGCATCCTACCCACAAACGTTTCAAAAAATTCTAGGAAAGAGTCGATGTAACCGGTCTGCGTAAACATAATAGATTGTTAGTGTTACAAATTAGACATTCAGTAATATTGTATCATTGTAAATTATTTGTGTACATGTTGTTGTATTTCTAGTAACTCCTTAGCACTCTTGTTTATAAGTCTGGACATTTCTCTGTCAAACATTATGAAGCGAGTATGATAACATCAAACAGTCCTAACTTTTTAGTGTCAATTTCTCCCGGTTATGCTTTTATTTTATGTCATTTATATGGACTCATTGGTGTATAAAAGGAGGTCTAGGGCATAGAATTATATATATAAAAAAAGTCATATAATTTTAGCTTCAAGGTTTTCTAACCCTAATACTTTGAGAGTATTCATATTATTATTAACAATATTGGAGCTTGTTGGTTTGTTGAATTATATGTTCATTGGTTTACTGTTCCATTAACAATTCTTCTTACAATTAAAGATTAGATTCCACATAATCTTTAGTACATTCAAACACTGTTTCTACTATAGTTTTGTTAGACTTATCTAATACAACTAATCATTTTACAAGTTAATGAATTCGATCTAATTCAACCGAGATCAACATCACTGTAACTATCATAGTTTTTTTTTTTTTTAATATCACAGTTTATTTTTACATTTAAAAAAGCTTAATATCACAGTTCGTTTATAATATCACCGTTTTATAATATCGTTAATAACACGATAGGTCTCATAATAAAAAAAATGCTTGGAAAAATATGAAAAAAAATAAAAAAAAAATGAAAGAAGGCAACAATAGTAAGGATTGCTGAAAAGGAAAACAATCAAAAAAATCGTTTTCATGCTCAATTGGTACCATGATATTAGCGTTAGATCTTGAGTTTTTACAAAATTGAAGATGAGATCTGGAATAGGCGGTCCAGACCTAATCCGCAAGTCCGCACGTGATACTCAATATTTAAAGACTCGACATTTTTTTCATTATATATATATATATATATATATATATATATATATATATATATATATATATATATATATATATATATATATATATATATATATATATATATATGATCATTTAAGACAAAAGATTATTTATATACCAGGGATCAATCTCACAATCTATTTTTATTTGATCTAATGGATGAGATTAATCCCAACAATTTAAAAACCCATTTTCATCATTTTTTCCAAATATTAATATCTTTCAAACCGTTAATCGTTAGCGAAAAAAAATATATCATTCGTGAGATTTAATTATCTTCTATGATAGGCACTTTGATATACTTTCGACAAAAATTTTTTCGTATTTTCACGTTTTTTTTAAGTTTTTCGTTTTTTTACGTTCTCGAATTTGCATTAAAAATCATATATGATAAAACACTAATTTGAATATCACATGTGCTATTAGTGTAATATCATATATGATATGTAATATCACATGTGATATTAGTGTAATATCACATATGATATTAGTGTAATATCACATATGATATTACATATCATATATGATTTAACACTAATATCACATGTGATATTCAATTTAGTGTTTTATCATATATGATTTTTTCATGCAAATTTCAAAGAACGCAAAAAACGAAAAATAACGAAAAAGGTGAAAAAACGAATTTTTTTTCTTTTTCAAAGTATATCAAAGTGCCCGCTCATAGAAAGATAATTAAATGCTCGTCGCGATGGTGTAAATATTTTCACTTAACGATTAACGGTTTAAGAGATATTTAAATTATAAAAATAGGTGAAATAATAAAATCTTTTAATCTCGGCCATTGATTTCTTTTTAGATGAATGGTGGAGATGAGTCCCTTGGTATGTGAGAAAAGTTTGGTATGTAAAATAACTCTCCTATATATATATATATATATATATATATATATATATATATATATATATATATATATATATATATATATATATATATATATATATATATTAAAAGTAATATAATTCCTACTAAATCCTTAGCTAATATATCTTACTTGTTTTCCAGTGTAGTTGTGTGTCATATATAGTTTTACCGCCGATTTTACGCGAATGTTTCGTTTGTTTTCTTATGAGTATGCAAGTTATATTGGACAAGAAAAAGAAACAAATATTGGATGAAGCTTATTACTTATGCATTTATCTTGGAGGATGATTTAACCGCAACTTCACATATATCCTACCGAGCTAATCAGAGGAGTACTAGTTTCTTTCCCTTACTTACCTTCCTTTATCATAACTTTGATGCTTTCGAAAAACATTGGGGACAATGTTCAGTTTAAGTGTAGGGAGGGAGAATAAAACGGGAAGTTAGAAACTATTTACTCACTTGATTATTTGTCTTGTCCTTAGTAATTTGTGTAATAAACTATGAGAAATATTTGTTAGGGCAATTTTAGCACCAATTTAAAAATTTTTATGACATTTACGAGCTAAACTTTAGTCTTAATAAAGCGTTTCATGGATAGGAATTATATGACTAGCATAAAAACCGTTTACCACTCAAATTCCACTCCAAAAATGTGACGTTCCCCCTAGATCTTTAGGAATAAAAGCAATCACCTTTAATGCTTAGAGAGTATACCGGTAGTATAATAGATTCTAGAACTTGTTTTGTGATGCATTCCGAGATCGCTAGTGAGACTACACTTGTGTAGTTAGGAGTAACTAAATGATAAGAGGCATTAGGATAACCCTTGTTTGGAACCTGTAACATAAGGTTTTTGACTTGCCACCACTAAATATCCCCTATCCAACAAAACCCTTTATTTCCCTACCCTAAGCCAAACGTTACAACCCTTGCAAAGACCTCTTAGATAGTTATTCCTAGGTGCTTACGCCAAAGCGGTGGAGATTTGATCTATTCTCAAGCTTATGGTTATCTATGTACTATGCCAGATAATGAGTGTTTATCATCCATTTCAATTCATATTATATTTCATATAAACCCGAGAGATGAGAGAATCCAAACACCACTTGTGAGGTGCTAGTGTATAATTTCCGTGCTTGTTATGACTATTGTGGCGTTTTTACTTGTTGTAAACTATTTTAACTAATGTTTCATGACCCCTAACTTATAAATTGATTGGCTAAAAGCATATTTGCTTGAGGACAAGCAAATATCAAGTGTAGTGATATTTGATAAGGATTTAAAATGTACGCTTTTAAGGGGTCATTTAAGCCCTAATTCGACACATTTTATATCTGTTACTGCTTAAAATCGTTCCTTTTCACTTTTTAGATTTTTGTAATATAAATCAGATTAATCAATTTAGATTATATGTGACTAACTACAAGATTATTTTTTTTAGAAAGGCAACAATATATAACCACTAAAAAAAATTACACAAAAAAGGCATATACAGAACTTATCGACACCAAATCTAGCAATATTTTATCATTTAACATCAAGATATATTTTACCAACATGCAAAAGCATTATTAATTTGCTATCTCGGAATGGCACATAAGAATCACCATTGGCAATGGATTCCACCACTCCCTTCAAAGATATATTACCCTGATTGATCTTTGTAGTTTGCAAGTTCAATCCAAAAGAAACCACTTTATTTACCTGCATTTTTAATTTACCTGCATTTTGGCTTCAAAACCAGTTTCACCAGCTTGTTTTATATTTTCAAACCCAGCCATGTCGACAAGCATTAGGCGTCCACCCACAGTTGGGACATCAAGGATGATCTGCACGAAAGTATTTAATTAGTTTAACTCGTATCCATAATCAAGGTTTCCCAGACAAGAAAAGTTGCTAAGAGGTTTATTTATTCAAACCATGCAGTGACTCCTGGAGCTTCTTTCATTGCAGAAAGTGCTTTTGACAATCTTACGCTTCTCAATTTTTTGGATCTCTTTTGATATCTTCCCTGCTTCAGTTCTAGATATGAAAGTTGCATTCTTTGCTTTCTTCCCCATTACTTCTAACTTTACCTAAAGTGTACAAGATAAATGGAATTAGGAAACATAATTATTCTGAGTATGTCAAAAGGAAATGAGTAGTTTAAACTGAACTTGCACATCCTAATCCATGATTCACAATTTCAGTTAATTAACTAAAATTGAATCCCAAGTTTCACTAAGGCAATCATTTATTTTATATGATTCATAATGCTAACGTAAAAGCAAATAAGTAATCAACCAAATTACATCAACAAAATATCCACTAAAATAAACTCAAAAAGTAACATTCCAAGTCTGTAATACCCCGTAGTTCATAATGCTAACGTCCTCAATTTCAACAAACAAAGAATCACCATCTGCTTACACAACTTAAGTGACCAGTATATCTTAACCCTAACTCGGCACTCTTCGCATCATTTATTTTAGAACATAATCATATGTGATTCTACTAGAATCATATGTGATTCTTTTCTTCTTTGTTACAGAAAAACAGATAAAACAGAAAAACATGTGATTCTAGTAGAATCACATGTGATTTACCTTGAATAACAGCTATATTTTCTTCTTCCATAACCTCACCATCTACCAATATCTCAGCTTCATCCATAACCTCAACATCCACCATAAGCTCAGCTTCATATGGTTTTTCATCAACCGCAACTAGAACATCAATTAAAGTTGTTTTGTTTAACTGATTATTATCCCCTTTTTAAATGATTAACAATCTGAGATGATGTTTTTGGGGGTTAAATCGGATTGAACTTGTAACGGAATCGGGAGTACGGCGGCGGAGCGACGGTGGCGATGGATTTGATGGTGATGATGACGGATTTGACTGTTATATGTGGATCGACAGTGATGTGTACGGTTATATGACGGTGATGATGACGGATTTGACGGCGGCGGATTAACGGTTACATGGAGGATCGAGGGTGATGATGTCAGTTATTTGAGAGTGTTTTTGTGTGTGTGTTTTTTGCCGTATTTTTTTGGCAAAAGAATGAAGGTAATTAATTTTTTTTGTTTATATAATTGTCTATTTTGCCCTTCAAGTGTAAATATCTGATTTGATCTCAGCATTTGGATTAAATTAGATTGGATGGTTGAGATGAGTTCAATGGTTCTATGGACAATGATGAGTCTTTAGGGATCTCAACTCATATGTCATTAATGATATTAGCCTTGAAGTCGCAAACTTAGAGACACCTTTAACAACCACTGTTAACACGTCTCAAAATTAGCGACATATTTTGCAAATCAGCTTGCAACACATTTAACTACTACACCTACTTACACATACAACATAGATCATTTTTCTAGGAGGTTGTGAGGCTTGTAAATATCCCTTGAAGGTTCTAAACAACAAAGACAAATCTCCATGCTTAACTAATTTACTTTGTAGTTGTTTGGAAATGTTCTAGTTGTAAGGATTTCTGTAATATTGGTTTTGATCAATTTTATGCTATGTTTAAGAAAGATTTGTATTTGAGTTTTGTGACAATTGTTTATCAAGCTTGATTAGTTGTTGATTATCTCTTAAGGTTGAAATGGTGATTATCATTCAACCATTTATAATTATTTTTTAAAATGAATGATTGTCTTATGTAATGACGATATCATAGGTAACTTGATTTCACAAAGAAACTTAGGTATTATTATTAACAATTTTGTGAAATGAACACGGATCAAACTTGTTGAAATAACTTAGTATTGAATTGGTTGATTTTGTTTAATTACTGCCTAAACATGAGTTTATTTTTGTTCGAGAACGCCGCCAAAGACTATTCCTAGATTCCATGCTTTATAAATTGCATTATACTCCCCTAATAACTCACATCAAATACAAACTTATCATCATGTCTTTGATGTTGCCGTATCTAGCGCTCGAATTAGTTAACAAATGTTCTAGTGCGTCACTAAATTAGCGATATATTCCACTAATGACATGAACCTTGAAGACGCAAACATAGACACCTTTAACAACCATTGCAAGGACGTGTCAAGATTAGCGACATATTGCAAAGAGGTTGCGAGGCTTGTAAGCATCCTTTGAAGCTTAACTAATTTACTTTACACCTCTTTAGATAATGTTTGTCTTGTGAGGATTTCTTAAATATTGATTATGATCAATTTTATGCTAAGTTTAAGAAAGATTTGTACTTGAGTTTTAGTTATTGATTATCTCTTGGTTGAAAGGGTGCTTATCATTCAACTTAACAAGTTATAATTATTTGTCAATGAATGATTGTCTAATGCAATTACCATATCATAAGTAACTTGATTTCACAAAGAAACTTGGGTGTGATCATTAACAATTTTGTGAAGTGAACACGAATCAAACTTGTTGAAATAACTTAGTTTTGAATTGGTTGATTTTGTTTAATGTTTCATTTTATTCTACTATGATGAGCGGAGTTTGTATTTTTGTAAATTTAAATCTTTTTGAACTCATCAAAGCTACAACCTTTAGTGAAAAATTAGTTTTAAATTTTTGTAGCATTCTCATATTTATTTTAGTGTTATAATTTTAAATTTACTTTTAAAGAAAAAAAACGAGGCTCGAATGATAGTATTATCTTACGATTTACGTTATTAAACAGATATAATTCGAAAACAGTCCAAATAAACAAATTATAATTTTTTTTATTTTTTTAATGATCACATGGTGTAAAAATAAAATATTAAATAGTTCATTAATTAAATTAAATTTGGGAAATGCAATCAGACAAACTCGTCTTTGGTGTATTAGTACGGACGTTCAGTGATTCCAAATGCATACTTTGTCCATGAATGAAAAAATATTCCAAGTTAATCGAGTGAGACAAATATTGCTTGTTTATATATTTGTTTATTAACTTCGCAAACACGAGTTTATTTTGTTCGAGAACGCCGCCAAAGACTATTCCTAGCTTCCATGCTTTATAAATTGCATTATACTCCCCTAATAACTCACATCATAAAACATTTTATTAAACACAGTTTAATAGACCATTACCTAACATGTCTTTATAGTGAATAAAACATTATGCTCCATATTATAAAACATTAACATTCCTTTTCTTCGAGAAAGTTTTTTAACCTCCTAAACAATGAACATAATCGTTGTAGTGTAGTATTTGGTAAGCCTCGAGGATTGATATCATTCTCTAGGGGAATAAGAATGATAGTAAGAAATATATGACGAGAAGGTGGGGTTGACGATGATTCTTTTTTATCTTTTTTTATTGTTTTTTAGAAAGCTAAGGTAAATATCTCGAGACAATTGGTTGGGGGGTGGTATTTCTATCGATTACTCTACTTTATCTAATTATCTAATTACTACGGGTAGCTATGTCTAATTGAGGTGTGCTCGTATGATGATTAAAGATGTGTTCACGTAGATAATATTACTCCATAGTTATCTTTTATTGGTCGGTTGAGTTGTCACATCATTTATCTTAACGCGTTGTATTCCTAAAGGTCGTAGGGTATGTGTGGTTTCTAGTTCTTTGAGGTTATATCTCGTATATGATCTATGGAGTCGGCAAGCCTAAGCTATTTCATCCATAGACCATATCATCATAAAGCATACTCAAGCATTAAATACAACGAAGATGCCTAACTGCACTCCTAAGCCAATTTCTATTAAGATAATAAACAACCTAACAATAATCAATAACTAGGTTTCATAGATCTAAGCAAACACACAAGTAATTTAGCTTGACATGATAGACAAGCAAGCATACATACAATCAATCGAATATGAGATAGACATAATGATAATTTGGATTAATAAACTTATCTCGATGTGTAAAATAGGGCACGGGACCCTAAAATACTGTCCAAGTCGGACTACAAACGAATTAGGGTTTTTCCTCCAAAAGTGTACCTCTTAAAATACAGAAAAACCAAATTCTATATATAAATTTACAATCGCGACAGCGTCACCTTTTGCATGGGATGCCGTCAGGTCGCCGTCATTAGGGTTTCGTCTTGGCCAAGTCATCGATGGGACGACGTCAACTTAGAGTTGTAACGTCGTCGGTCTTTAATGGAGACGTCGTCTTGATTCTAGATCTGGGCCATCTGGAGTGAAAACTCTGAGTGACGCCCTTCATATGTAAAGCGTGACGCCATCAGGTTATATGACCAGAAATTTAGCTGAGCCATCGCGTGCATATTTTGATGGTCCATCAAGACTACTAAAACCACCCCACCATCAGTGGCCACATAGAAAATCAAAATCCATGAACTACATGCGCGACACACATAAAAATCACACACCATCAGCAACAATTTGAACACAATTATATGGTCTCTCGAGCCAAATTTCCCACTGCAAGTTCCACATCTTTGACATCCTACTGATCCATTCGAAGTCCTTTAGTTGTATGTCCGTGAACAATTTTGACCCGTTCTCCATCTTCCCCTTAAAAACCTTCATGTTCCTACTTTTCCAAATAAAGTACACAACCACCAACAGCACCACGTGCCATAAAACTTTTGCTTCCTTACCCAACGAGCTCCCCCTGGATGATGTAAAGAATCATGGCATTTATTCATGATAAAATGTAGTAGCTAAAAGCCAAATAGTCGTGGCTAAATGTTATTAGTCACGACAAATTATGGTTAAAAGGTCGTCGCTAATATTTCGTAACCAAAGATCTTTAGTGTTGCCTATGTTGTCGTGAAAGGTGTAACACATTCTTCTGACATAAGGTTAAGCACGACAAAAAAAGTTTTGTCAAACTTTTGGAGGCAGTTAATTTTGTTAAACAACTTTTAGCGATGGTTGCGTCGTCACTAGGGGGTTTTATCGATTTTGAATTGTCTTGTAGCTTAAAATAAACAATAAAAGAAACTTTAGCGATGACAGCTGAAAATGTAACACATATTTATGAAAATAAAGTTTTGTGTTGAAAGTCAGAGTCAAGGTTTGAAAAAGCTTTAAAGACGATATTATCGTCACTAGAAAGGATTGAAATCGTTTATTTTGTCCTTTAGTGGAGCTTTAACGACACCGTTGCTCGTGGCTAAAAGTTTTTCGTGACTAAAACCGCATATTTTTGCAGTATTTGTCTACAGATTCGAGTAAATACTGCAAACAAAGTGTAAATACCTTTTGATAATGACAACAAGACTAATAGGCACATTTATTCGACGTATTATGTAAGTTAGCCCCAACTCGAGTGTGGACTTAGGGACCATTATGGTTTGCAATGTTTGCATTCTATGAATACTAATTAATGAAAAATAATAGTTATGAGGTTTCAATTATTAAGATTGTATCAGAGCTATAAATCCGGTCTTGGACAACTTTGGCCACCTTGAGCCTTCAACTCTAAACTAATCCGTCTAACCCTAGCCGTTGTTCGTCCATTCTCTCAAGAAAAGAATAAAAACGTAGGTAATTATTTCGACCATAATGGCCAGCCAAGCTGTTAAGAGTTACTGGCGTTATTGGTTTCGTGTTAGAATTATGAAGAAAAGCATAATGAAATTACTGTTGTATACTACTGTTGAGTTAAAAATTAAAACGTCCAATAAAAAGAGAAAGTTTTAATTAATCAAAACTGTTTACTATAGTTGGCTAAGAGTAGAAGTAGGAACATATGTTTTATATATATATATATATATATATATATATATATATATATATATATATATATATATATATATATATATATATATATATATATATATATATATATATATATATATATACTTTATTTTCGTAACCCACTTTAAGTCACGAGAATCATGAGAACCACCTTTTACAACTAATAATACACAATGTACATCATTTAATGCTCTATAGCATTTTGTTATTTTATTTAATTCAAAAGGGTATAATAGTAAAAGACATTTTCATATTATTTTTGTTGTTTTTTTTTTTTTTTTTATAATTCTCAGCTTTAATAAATCTTAAAATTCGTTTTTTTTTTTTTTTTTTTTTTTAATGCTAACATGTTTTCAAATTGTTATGGTGCATACATGTTTTTTTTACCTAATCATTATTTTTTTGAAATCTCAAGGAGCATGCATGTTTTTTTTGTTTTTTTTTCCAAATAGGCAAAGGTGCATACATGTTTTCAATTAGTCAAAATGCATACATGTTTTTTTTAGCTAACATTTTTTTTTATCAACCTACCAATATTTTTACATGATCATTATTTTTTTTGAAAGTTTGAAACACAAATTAAAGAACATAAATCATTATAAAAAGAAAAACAAGATTGATATACTTAAATGTTACATTTCACTTGATTACAAGTACAAAAACACATGCAATAATTATATATCTCCAAAAGTCGCAAATTATCTTCATGTATAATCGTGTTCATCCACTTCCCGATCTTAATTGATATCATCATCTTCATCGATCAATCTGAAACAAGCATGCACGAAAACAATTAAACCACAAACAAATAAGAAACGAAAATTAATCACAACAACTAGCATAACACATATGCACAATCTTGTGTATATTAAACTAATTATGTAAACATGTTTTTTAATCATAAACACAGAACATATATGTTTTATAATCCAAAACACAAAACATATATGTTTTATATGTAAACATATATGTATCTTTCCAAAACGTATATGTTTTATAATCCAAACACAAAACATATATGTTTTTTTTTAACCAAACCCACAACTACCAGTATAGATTAAACCCACAACTTATTGTAAAGTATAAAGATCCAATTTTAAACCAAACCCACAACCACCGGTATAGATTACACCATAAAAAACATAACTTTAAAAAAAACAAACCTCCAAAATTCAGTATTAGATCAAGCGTCAAAACACATGATCAAAATAGGCCTCATTCGATACCGTTTTTCGAACGTATAATCACGATCACCAAAACTATCCAAAATGACTCAATCGTTGCCTCTTACCTACTGTTTATGTTTATCGCCATATACTTGCTGAATACGTTTTACAACATATTAAACGGGTGTAATCATCAATCAGTTAATAGCTAATATAATAACTAACAATACTACTTACAATTTAAAAGGCAAAACAATAAATGGATCACTGATTATGCAATTCGATCATATGCTATCCAACAAGCAATTAATCTTTTATTAGTTCACCTTACAGTAATTGTATTTGAATCAATTATGCTATTCAATCACTTCTATTGATATTACATGCAAACCTCTTTTTCTATCAATATAGCATAAGTACACCATTAACACATAATTGTATTTGAATCTACACAATCTTTTTACGCAATAAAAGATGTAGAGAAGAAAAGGGCCAATCAAAAAGAAAAAAAGATAAAGGAATGAAACGCCATTTCATTAATTAATTCACAAAAACTCATTGAACATGGCCATATCAATATATACCGAAACTGATTCGACCGTACAAATTAATACAGGTTTTTTTTTTAACTTAATCTATATGATGTTGTAGGTAATAGATAATTAGATATTAAAAACTTAAAATCATATCCCGATTCTGCCGGTTCTGTGATATCAATTCTCAAAAGAAAAAAGATTTTTGTAATTTAAAACTACTTTTTAGCAATTACAATTCTCATGAAATTGGATAAACAAAAACAAAAACAAAAATAATTTTACCTTTGCCTTCACATAAACGAGACACACATCTGATGATAGATTGTAGATCGAATTTTTTTGCAGATCAGTTGATTGCAGATCATAAACGAAATAATTTTTTTGTAGATCGAGAGGTGATAGATTTCAATTGATTGCAGATCGAATTTTTATGGCCGATCAATGAAACTTGGGAGAGAGGCGGCATAAAAGATTTTGGGGCGGTAGTTTTTTGGTGATGGAGAAGAGTTAGGGTTGAAAAATAAACCGTGAATTTTTTTTACCTTTCCTAATTAATGGGTATATTTATTGACTATAAGATTACTATAGTACCCTTTTTGTTTTACAAATAATGACCATATCTTTTAAATAATTACATTAATGGCACAAGTCATCTCATCCATTAATGAAATGATCTAATGGTTAAAAAGTGGTTCTCGCAGTTCTCGCATTTAAAGTAGGTTCGAAAATAAAGTTTCACTATATATATATATATATATATATATATATATATATATATATATATATATATAAGAAGGATAATGAAGAAAACAATTAAAACTCATTCTAAGAAGAATTTAGCCACACAAAATGGATATCTTCATTCAAAATTTGAATGAATATTAAAATGTTGGCTAGAATTCTTCTTACCATTCTCATTTTAATTATTCTTCTTATTGATTCCCTTCCTTATATATATATATATATATATATATATATATATATATATATATATATATATATATATATATATATATATATATATATATATATATATATATATATATATATATATATAACTAGAAGGTACCCGCAATGCGGTCGGTACCCGATAACTATTTTGTGACGAGCAAATGTTTTTAGCGATCTATGATTGTGGCGGTGGAGAAGGCGTGGAGGCGGTTGTGGCGATTGAGGTGATGATGCGTGTTCTTTTACGGATAATGAGAGAGAGAGAGAGGATGATTTTGGTAGTGTGTGTTTTCAGAGTGAGAATGAAAAATGAGATTTCTTTGTGTGTTTGTGGGTACTTATATCCCATAGGTTATAGTATAATTTAATAGTATGAATTTAATGAATTAAAAAAAATATTTATGATGAAGTTTTGTAGTTTGCTGTTACATCTTAAATGAGCATAATGAATATTGGAGTTGTTACAAAAATGTCATAACTTTTAATTTATGTGTGCAAGGTATTGATTTTTTCGCAAAAGTCAAATATATTTATGATGAAGTTTTGTAACGTATCGACCATTTTTATTACAGGGCTTTAAAAGTTTGGTCATAAAGCCTTTGTATTACTATTCTATTGCCGCCGAAGCACTTTTTAACAAGATAATGTCATTCGTTGGATCAAATACACTTTCAATCTTGACCATTGTAAATCCATAATTATCTATATCTAACAAACTTGAGCAAATATCTGTCTTTTGTGCAAATTATAAATCCTAGAAACCATGCGTACATGTGCATATTATTAGATATATTAGAAACAACCGTGCATATTATTAGATATATTAGCTAACCTTTTAAGCTTTCCCATGTAAGTTTGACCTGATGGAAACAAAATACTGAATGACAACAATGGAGAATTATGTTTTTCTACCAATCAGAACAAATACCCGTTTATCTATCCAGGTAGTTTATAATAATGATCATGGTTACTGATGACGTATAGTCTGGAGTCGGGTCATGAACCCGACTACAGCCCAATACTTTCAAGCCTGGTACGAACTAGGCCAATATTAATACGTGTTTGGGCTCACGAAAGCCCAAGCCCATATCTATTTACGGAATAGATATCCGATATCTTCTAAAACAAGAAGATAATCATTCCCAACCGACTTAGGCGGGATACGCCGAAGGTTGGGGAACACGAACCAACAAGGATTCCGTGCGTATATAAAGGGATCACACCCTCGTTTAAGGTGCGCTCTCATAACCCTAAAACTCCTTAAACCCTAAACCGATTACTCACTCACGCAGGAGGATAATCGTGGGAGACAATCCACGGTAAGCCTAACGGTGTTTCTTGTCTCTTAGTGCGCAGGTCTCAAGCGGCAATTCTCAATTAGTACGAGCCGGAGCTCCAAATCGAGGCGCCCAACTTTTGTATCAACAAGTGGCGCCATCCGTGGGACCCTACACTAAGAACCGACACTAGCATGACAAAGCACGGCAATCGCCGATCGCAATCGGTCCTTATGGGAAGAAGTCGCAGTGGACTAATCCTAGCGCACCTCCGGGACAACCGGTACGCTAAAAGGGATCAGTCAAGACTTGATCTTCCTCCGGTGGAACCGCACTCGGGAACAACCCAAGCCACTACAACCACCACGAGTGGAGTAGACCCATGCGCACCGTCTTTACTACTCCTTCCAATCGGTGCTAGAAACCGACCGACAAAGGTCCGGAGGCACCAGGTAGGGATAAGGGTAAAGCAAATAGAAACAAACGCACTCACCTCGAGGAGTCATGCAGAATTAGCACCAGAAGTTTTCGTATCCCAAAACTACGAAACATTAACTGCCCTCATGCAAGAGGAAGAGAAAAAGAGATCAGGTCGGAACTTGAAGGCCCGACTCAACTTCGATTCTGAATACGAAACTTCCCCACTGCGCTATCAGAAAGAAAAGCGCGGGAGAGATAGCGGCCGACCCCCAGTATTCAACAGAATAGGGAGGAGAATTGAGGATGATGAGACATCTCACTCGCAGCACCTGAGTGATAGTGATAGAGAAGAACGGCGCGCCAGTGTATACGCTAGATTGGGTAGCCGCAAAGTACGTGACAGACTGGGGCGAAAGCATTCCCCAAGTGAAAGTCCTTCAGATCCGGACTACGAGTCAGACTCTGAGGACAGCCGGCGCAAACGCCGTAAGAAGGAAAATTCATCTACTGATAATTCCTCGGACAACGAGGACAGTGACACGGGACATTGGAAGTCTAGAAAGCAGACCGCGATAGCCAAGAGGAAGACATGTCTCTCCCATGGCGTCGTCGAGAAAGTGGATCGTTTACGACGCATTAGTGATTTCTCACGAGAACAAAAAGAGGCGCATGCCTACAAATGTCAAGACCTATGATGGAGCAGTGATCCCGACGATCACCTAAAATCTTCGAATCGGTAGCGACCATTGAGAATCGGCCACAACCGTGTGGTGCCACATGTTTAATTCCACGCGGTGGGAAGCGCGGAATCCGGTTCAATAAACTCCCACGAAGGAGCGTAAATGGTTTTGAAGAGTTGAGAAAAGCATTCGCCTAAATTTTACTCAACGGAAAAAGTGTGCTAAAAATCTGTCGAACTCGCCGGGGTAAAGCGTAACAGGGAGAATCCACAAGCGCATTCATGGAACGCTTTAAAGATGAATGCATGCAAGTTAAAGCATGCCACGAAGTCTTAAAGATCTCGGCTTCATGAATGGGATTAATAACCCGAGAACTCATCAAGAGGTTAAGCGACAAGATCCCCGAGACCTTTGATGAACTCATGAAGCGCTCTCGGTCTTTTGTCCAGGAGAAGCCGCCGCGGCGAATAGCAAAAGAACCATTCGTTACCGGTCACGGGAACAACACGGGAGACAATCCAATGACCGAGGTAATAACCGTAATAGGAACTATCGCAGACCCGGAGGAGCGGTAGAGATAGAGATAATGATGGTATACTCCTTGATCAAAACACCAAAGGAAATACTTGCAGAAGGTGCGAATTTCCCAAAACCACCGCAGATCGTACACGTAAGATCGGTATGCGGAATGGATCTGTGACTACCATGCGCAAAGGGTCACACCACTAACGAGTGTGTCCACCGCGCCAACTCATCGACAAGATGGTCGAGGAGGCGGTGGACCACTTAGTTAAAAACATTAAGGAGGAAGAGATAAACAAAGAATGGAAGCAAGAAGGAGACACCCAAAGATAAGGCCGACACAATCTACATGATCTGAGGCGTGTAACGAACCACTAGACAAAAGGTCGACCAAGAGTTCTCCAGAAGAAGCGAAATCTCCTTCCTACTCTAGCTGCGGACAACGCGATGGCGAGCCACTCACCATTGAAATCGGTCATGGGGACACGATATACACCGCATGTACATTGATGGTGGGGCATCGGCGAATATTATGTATGAGCATTGCTTTAAAAGACTACGACACGAAATCGTAACCGGTTAAACCCGGTCGGACAAAGATTAATCGGTTTCACGGGTGAAAAGATTTGGCCCATGGGGCAACTGCGATTACTAGTCGGCGTTGGCAGCGCAGAACATTCTGTTGCCTGGTGGACTTCATGGTGATAAAATCCCCTCGCCATACAATGGCATCATTGGGAGACCCGGGATATCGCCATGCGGCGGTGCCATCAACGGCGCGGGATGCTTAAATTCGATGAAGGGGGCGTTGTTACTCTTTACAATGCCACGGTACCAAATAAAGAATGTAACACGGTTACATGCGAAACGGCACCGACCACAAAGCAATGCGCGGCAAAATCCCCAACTTAAAGGTCGCGATTCACCCAGTACCCGGGCGAAATAACCATCGGAGGGTCATTGTCGGACAACGGCAAAGCGCCGGTCGCGCGCTCCTACAAAAGAACGTGGATATTTTCGCGTGGGGCCAAAACACATGACCGAGTACCGCGCTCGATCACGAGCATAAACCGAGAATCCGACAAGGATACACACCGACGCCCGGAAGAAGCGTGGCGAAGCCCCGGGCGTCGCGAGCAATCCCGGCGGTACGAAATTGGTAAAAGCAGGAATTATGCGTGAAGTCTACTACCACGACTGGCTTTCTAACCCAGTAATGGTGAAAAAGAGCGACGGTAGCTGGCGAATGTGCGTAGACTTCACCGACCTTAACAAAGCATGCCCACAGGACTGCTATCCATTACCAGAAATAGACTGGAAAATAGAGTCCTTGTGCGGATACCCGTTAAAGTGTTTTCTCGACGCGTACAAGGGATATCACCAGATACAGATGGCTAAGGAAGATGAGGAAAAAACAGCTTTCCACACAAGCCAAGGCGTTTACTGTTATACAAAAATGCCCTTTGGCTTGAAGAATGCGGGTGCCACCTATCAGCGGTTAGTAGACAATGCCTTTGAAAAACAGGTGGGCCGCAACCTGGAAGTCTATGTGGATGACCTGGTCATAAAAAGCCATACTGAAAATGAACTTGTGCGCGACATAGAAGAAACATTCAAGACTCTACGAGAGATCAACATGAAGCTAAATCCTAAAAAATGCACCTTCAAGCGCCATCAAGGCATGTTCTTAGGATACCGGTAGAACTGATGGCATAAAACCTTGTCCAGAAAAGACAAAAGGCGGTAATAGAACTTCCCTCACCACGCACGAAGGAAGTCCAATCCTCAATGGAAAACTTCATGGCCTCAGCGGGTTCTGTCTAAATCGGCAGAAAAGTCATTGCCTCTCTTCAAAACACTCAAAAGTGTATAAAAAGGGTGACTTTCGGTGGGCGGCGGAGGCGGAAGAAGCCTTCACTACACTCAAGCGAAGATCTAGCAACGCTCCCAACACTCGTGGCACCCGACCGGGGAAGAGGCGTCATGTATTTATCGACCACTCATGGGGCGATCGGTAGCGGTGCTACTAACAGATAGGGACTCGGTGCAAACCCCTATCTATTTTGTTAGCAAAGCGCTCAAGAAGACAGAGATAAACTACGATGCCATGGAAAAGTTGGTCTTGGCATTAGTATTTGCCGCCAAGCGGCTGGCGGTACTTCAGCGCACCCGATGGCGGTCATCACAGATCAAGCCATCAGCGATCATCTCCAAACCCGATCGTCGGGGCGACTCCGAAGTGGAGTGTCTTTGCTAGGCGAACATAACATCTCTTCTGACCACGCATCGCAATAAAAGGACGAGTTCGCGAGACTTCATCATCGAAGCCGGAATCGACGAGGTACCCACACCAAGCGAAAAGGAATTACAAGATCCGTGGATTACATTTCTGAGACGGGTCCTCGTGCGTGGGCGGGTCGGGGCGGCCTTATTCTCACAAACCCGGAGGAATGGAATTCACTTACGCTGCGCGTTTGAATTTACTTCGACAAACAATGAGGTGAATATGAAGCACTAATCATTGGACTACGCATTGCGGCTCGAATGGGTGTGCGTAACTTGGAAGCAAATGTGGACTCCCGTCTAGTGGCCAACCACGTGTTGGGTGAATACGTGGCCAAAGAAGAGAATATGATTCAGTATCTGGAGAAGACTAAGACACTGATCAAAGGCTTTGACAGATTTATTATCAAGCAAGTCCCTAGAGGAGAAAATCGCAAGGCAGATGCACTAAGCAAGATCGCCTCGACAAGCTTCACACACTTATCAAAGCAAGTGCTGGTGGAAACACTGAAAAGCAAATCAATATCGGAGATGGAAGTCTCCGCAGTCATAGAGGAAGATGGTCCTACATGGATGACACCGATTGCGGAATTCTTAAGCAAAGGTACATTACCCCAAGAGATGACTCGCGAGAATCGGGCGCCGTGCGAGAGATTCAATTGCGCGACAACATCTTCAGATCGACGTTCTTTCCTCCAACCATGGCTCCGCCGTCGGCCCCTACAAGCAAATTACGTCTTCATGAAATTCATGAAGGTTCATGTAGCATGCACGCGGACCACGGTCCGTTGTAGCAGCGCCATGCGATCGGGATACTATCGGCCAACCATGCATAAAGATGCACGGGACTTAATAAGGAAGTGCAATGATTGCCAAGTCCACGACCCGTTCGCGCCAACCACGGCCGCGAGCTAACGCCAATCACGGCGCCATGGCCATTCTACAAGTGGGGCATTGATATCGCAGTCCTTTTCCAATAGCGGCAGTGGTCTTAAGTTTCTCATAGTAGCTATAGACTACTTCACCAAGTGGATCGAGGCAAAGCGATGGCGACAATTACCGGCAACCGGTAAAACGCTTTGTCCGGGACAACATAGTATGCCGCTTGGATTACGGAGAAATCATCTCGGATAATGGGAAACAATTCGCGACAACCCCTTCAAAGATTGGTGCGAAAAGTTAAACATCACCCAACACTGCGTCGATTCGCACCCACAAACCAATGGCCTAGTAGAGCGCAAACCGAAGCACAGGCGAAGGGATAAAAGCGCGCTGGACGAGCACAAAGGAAGGTGGGTCGAGGAGCTTCGCGTGTCTTGTGGGCTCACCGCACCTCAATAAAACCAAAGACGGGGACACCCCTTCTCTCTAGTCTACGGGACAGAAGCCGTTATACCAACTGAGATCGGCATGCCAACCATCCGCACTGCGGAGATCAATGTAACAACAAACAATGATGAAAGACGTGTCGACTTGGATCTGCTAGAAGAAAGACGCGAACGCGCATCCATACGGGAGGCAAAGTCGAAGTCAAAAATGAAAGGATACTATGATGCCAAGGTGCGCAGTGTTTCATTCAGACCAGGTGACTTTGTCTACCGTGCCAATGAGGCAAGCCGCGCAGAAGATACAGGTAAGCTAGGACCAAAGTGGGAAGGACCCTATGAGGTTACTGAAGCAATAGGCACAGGCGCGTACAGGCTACGAGGCTTGGATGGTCGTGACCTCCCACGCACATGGAACATCGGCAACCTCAAGAGGTGCTACACAGCAGAAGACAGCTACGGACAACAAGCCTTACAGACGCTCCGCACTTCCGAAAGCTCAATAAACATTCATGTACTCGGTTTTATTTTTCATATTTATTTCTTTGTTATTTCTTGATAAACTTGCAAGTATTAATAAACGCCGCGGTTTCTAGCTAACTCATGACACATTTTAAGTTGTTATCTCCATATACTGTATGTCTTAACAATTTTTTATTTCTTGCCCACGATGGCGTGCATGCACTACAAATAAACCCACGATGGTAAAAGGATAAGTTGACCTACTAACTAACTTGTTGAGTAAGAGGGTTGCAAACCCATCAATACTGGATCACGCATCCTTGTTAAACACCTTGTTCTCAAGACGTTGGAATAAGATATGTGCGCATCCCACGACGGTTGCGCAGCAATGCATACGTGCACGTTTAACAACTTAGGAACCAAGACACTTGCTTCCTTAATAAGATATTTACAGCACGCTGAATATCATATCATACACGATTATGATCAAATACTTTGAATTATTTCTCTAGTATATTCTGATTTTCATACATGATTATGGATTTCCTACATTTGCACTGGCGTACACTACAACAAATACATCTTTTACGCATAGTCAGACAGATATGTATACATTACAAATATCCACAGGCAACAAACAAAAAAGAAACTTTTATTCATAACTACGAGTTAGTACAAAAGATAGTCAACATGACAGCTACCAGCTACTACAACGCTTAAGTGATGAAGTACCAACGTGACTCGTTGCTTCTTTGACTTCGCTAACACCTTTCAACATACCTGCATCCTGCAGCGCTACAGTAGCCACACTAACTGGCACCCCATCAGACCTTGGCAAGTGCGCTGCACCAATTCCACACAAAACGGCCTTACCTGCAATGCCTTCTTTCTTAGCCAGGCGGGTCGCATGTGCTTCCAAGACCTCCTTTAGAGGTACCTCTTTTTCCAATGCAAAGGGATTCTGACTATCCCTGGGACGCGCAAAGACAGGAACTTGGAGCTGAGACTCATGAGGTTTTAAAAAATAGTCCAGCTGTGTGTCGGCACCCTCGGCACGATGACGCGCCAAAGTCAACCCCGCCATAATAACACTTATCGGATAATCTTGATCGCGCTCAAGCTCCGAAATCATTGGGAGCTCTAGGTCTTTCATCCTCTGCATGGCAGCGACCAAATGATCATATGCTTTAGCATCATAACTCGGTACCTTATCCAGTGGCGTCTCCAACAGTTTTGCCTCGTGGAGCTTTTCAATCGCTTCTGACTTACCGCGCTCCAGAGCGCACTGCACAACCTCTCCGAAGGCACTCACCACCTCTGGTGATTCCAGGGTGCTAAGGGCAGCTAGGCGAACACCGTGGCCTATGAGCCACATGCGCTCCGCAATTGTAGACATGAGCTGAGGATACAACTCCTCGTCATACTCGATACTCATCTTGCGCAGCTTGGCCTCCTGCACTTCCAAAGACCAGCTCACAGTAGCCCCAAGCTCCCCCAACTGCGCGAAAAAACTTTCCTTACCCTGCTCCAAATGTTTAAGTGCCCACCAGACGCAGACTTGTACTGGCAACCTCGGCTCGATCTTGATGATTTGACACATTAGTGCCATCTTGTCCTCGGCTTTGTTTTGGCGAAGCACTCAGATCCCTAGCCTCTGCACGGGCACTATCCAGTTGTGCTCGGGTGCTAGCCAGTTGCGCCTCCAACAAAGTTATTGTTTGGTCTTTCTGTGCACTTTGGTCCTCCCCACCAGATACCCGGTCTTTCAACTTCACAATTAGCGCAGCCTGTTGTGCTGAGACCTGTACCAATTCTTCGACCAAGTGCTCCATGGGCACATCCGCATCAGATTGGTTTTCATTATCCTGGCTCGGAGGCTCTGAATGCGCTGACTGCATCGGACTCGCCTTGGGAGGCGACTCTATGACCTGCTCCATCCTGCGAATGATCACCAGCGCAATATTAGAATCACAACTAGCACATTCACCAACTAATGAAAATTATACATGTATGGTTTTACTTACTTTGGTTCCGCGTCCTCAGCAGACGGGTGCGACGACGCTTCATCAGTGGAGGACAACTCCACAGTTTGAACCACGGGACGTTTCTTCCTTGAAGGGCCCGCACCACCATCTCTTCGGGTCCTTTTGCGACTAAGCGCAGCCTCTTCTTCTTCTTCCTCTTCAGGATGAGCCACAGCTACGGGCGATGACTGCGCCACCAGCGAAGTTGCTTCAGGATTGGGACGGCTCTGCAGAGGCGTTGCCTCCACTGCAACTGAGGAACTGGTCCCTGTATCCCCAGCATTCAGTTCTATGACGCGCCCTGCAGTCGCGGCTAAAATAGGCTCCTCATCATCCCTCAAAGGTCTTACTCCTGTCCTTACTGCAACGGGCTTTGCTAGCTGTACGACGGTGAACAGATCCATCTCTGCGCAAGACAAAGAAACATATACAAACAGGTTATATAGTGCGCGATATGTACGGAAGATTGTTCTTACAATATTTACACACAGAAGTACGGAGGAATAAGTACCCACCCCGGCCATTGGCGTCTAAGAAGATAGGGATCTCATCTTCAGGGCCATAATAATTACGGCTGATTCCCATGTGCACCAAAAATCCCTCAGGATATGCACTAATGGGGATGCGGTTCGCATTTATCAGTTCCGCATCCTCGACGTTAAAAGACCCAGGCAATGGGTACTCATCCCTCTGTAATGTTCCCCGGGTATAAAAATCATAATTCCAGGGAAAACATGTATCATCTACCCAGAAGAAGTATTCCCTCCAATTCCTAAGTGCATCTAATTTATCTGTATAGCACTGCAATCTACCAGCGCGTTTTGAAAAAGAAACCCACCCATGTGCCCACGTGGTGTGATAAAAGGCGCGAAATAGGTGGATGGTGGGGTTAATCCCCAACAGACGGCAATTTATCTCAAAATTTGTAATTTTAGCCGCGCCGATACAATGCAGCTGCGATATGTGTAGCGTATAATAGTTTAACACATCGCACAGAAAGCGTGACAGGGGCACACGTTGATTCGCAAATTCGAATAACCGTGTGTATACACCCACTTTCCTTCCGGAAATCGGCAATCGTGGCATGCGCATCCGGTACTCTTGGATGCACATCCCGGTATAAAGTAATGAGAGAAAATTCCATCAGATCGATCAAATTAAGGTCGGAGGTGAAGTCAGACAACTGTTTAACCATGGTGATATAATTTTTTGCTATAACGCACGCGCGGTTACCTTGGTGGTTGGTTACTTTTAGGATTCCAACTCTTAAAATGCTTTAGAAATGGTGGATGGCGTTTTTTACTGTGAGGAATCCGGTGAAAATGAATCAACAAGTTATATCCTTTTTCTCTTCCACACGATTGGCGACACGTGGATCCCACTAGTCCTCACTGTGTGGTTGAGATGGCTTGATGTGACAACGGGGCAGTAACTTTCCCCCGATTAACGAGGCATTGACTATTCACTTGGATGTCTCGATACATTGCACCTACGGGTAGGTGTATGGTTTCTTTCATACGTTTCGTACGTTCTTTATTTTATGATTACGGTCATTAGTCTAGCACCCGCATTCACGCATCGCGCATACTAGACCGGGGACATGATGACGTATAGTGCGGGTCGGTCATGAACCCGACTACATTGAATACTTTCAAGCACAGTACGAACTAGGCCAATATTAATCGTGTTTGGGCTCACGAAAGCCCAAGCCCATATCTATTTACTGAATAGATATCCGATATCTTCTAAAACAAGAAGATAATCATTCCCAACCGACTTAGGCGGGATCGCGAATGTTGGGGAACACGGAACCAACAAGGATTCCGTGCGTATATAAAGGGATCACACCCTCGTTTAAGGTACGCTCATAACCCTAAAACTCCTTAAACCCTAAACCGATTACTCACTCTCACGGAGGATAATCGTGGAGACAATCCCACGGTAAGCCTAACGGTGTTTCTTGTCTCTTAGTGCGCGGGTCTCAGCGGCAATTCTCAATTGGTACGAGAACCGGAGCTCCAAATCGAGAACGCCCAACTTTTGTATCATCATTCGCTGTGCTGGTGTACACTTGCAGAAAGTTTTTGTAATGGTGGTTGCTATGTAGGAGATATAAGAAAACATATGTTCTTAACAGTTTACTTTTACGGGTTTAAGTTTTGTTTGTTTAGTTGAAATATTTTAAGTAGTTCGATGATGATTGCTGATCTATAGATGATTGTGTATTATTGAATTTATCGTTTAGGCAAAGGTGGTTTTGGTAAGGCTTTGTAGGTCGTTGTCTCCATCACATGTCATGTCATGGGCCATGGAGGTAATATTTTTCTACCAAACAACTAAAGTTAGGATTCTATAGAGTATGATTTTAGCTTTTTTTTTCCCCGTAAATATAGATGTGTACATGTAGATGTGGCTCTCCGTATGAGTGCCAAATTCACAAGCAAGTGCGCACATTTCTTTTATGATAAGTAAACGGGTTAACATAATTTTCTATTTAAATTAAACAAGATAAATACCTTTTTTTGTTGTTGTGAAATTGTACCCTTAAGTGCCTAAAGTTCACTACAAAAGAACACAAGGAGAATACTATGTCATACTATGATAATTAGTTTCATGTTCATTTAGATGTTTTTAATGTAATAAGATGTTGAATAGAAGCTCATAACCAAGAATGATTTTAGTGGAAAGGTTAGTATAATCTTTTTGTTCTATGGGTTTTATAATATTGTCTTCTGAGACTCCTAAATGTTTTTCCTATTAGAGTGGCATACAAGCGAGATCATGTCACAAGGTACAAAGAAATTTTGAAGGTGTATAGGCAGTTGTCCATGATATTTACCACTGTGTAACGTTTAAAAAGTATATATTTGTAAACGTACGTCATGTGTAATTAAACAACATGTCCCGTTATTGTATGTCATGACTTATTATAAATATGCATCATTTTAATTGTCATTGGTTTGTTGTTATTCTTCTTAGAAAAGTGACACTTGGTTGGTTGGATGAATTGAATGATTGTACATGATACAAGTTTTTTCGCTCAGCGCAGTTTAGTATTATATATGTTTTATCCTTTTATATAATTTAGGTCCCATTTGGATTTAATGTGCTTGTGTTACTCTGCATTTTTTTGTTTTGGAACACTCACAAAATTGAATCAAAGCCATGGTATGATTTCATATTATGCCAACAGTTAGATACTTACGAGTTTAGGTGGCACTTTTGAACCATTTAATGGGTTGATGTGGGTTATTTTTCCTGTAACAAACCGAATGGGTGAAATATAAGATGACATCCTTGACGAGTCAATTCACCCAAATCTATATTTATACTACATAATAATGTATTTAGGATTTCTTATAATTAGTAATTCATATAATTAAGTAAAGAAGCATAATGTACAACACTTTAATGCATATGATTTTCAGACGTACAAGACAAGAAGCATAGCATACACCACTTTAATGTACATATTAAAAAACGAAACACCACATTAATGCTATTTAATATAGTCGATTAATTAACTGATCAATATATACAATTAATATATTTATTAAAACACCCCTAACATAATAAATACAAATTATCAAGCATATTGTACAATCAAATTAAACACAATTCATACATTAAATGTCACTAATACAAATAATATTTAAGCTTCGAAGACAACAGGCCAAATGGGCTTGAGCCGAGCAGTATAATAACAGGCACATGCTAAGCGAACTTCTTGAAATCCGTAAATTTATTGTCAAAAAGAAGATAATAAACTAAAATACATGATTCACTTGAATATTTTATTTCGAGTACACGCCCACAACGCCCGGGTACCTGCATTAAATGTCACTAATACAAATAATAAAGCACATTATACAAATATTAAAGCCGAGCGGGCAATGGGCTTGAGCCCGAGCAGACGGGTTAAGCGGGCTCGAGCCCGAACAAAGTAGCGACGAACAGGCTCGAGCCCGACGACCACGCACCCAGCAGACTCGAGTCCGAACGGGCAAGGGATAAATGAAATTCTTGACAACCGTAAATTTATTGTCAAAAAAAACATAATAAACTAAAATACATGATTTACCCGAAAATTTTATTTCAGAATACCCTCTTAGTACAAATGCCATCTATAAAGAGGTGGTTAAGAGGTTTGTACTTTCACAATTTATCCACCATGATTACCAATAGTTATGCTTTTGCATATAAATTGTTCTTTAGCTATTTTGTTGCAAGTAGATTTCTTTCAGTTGTAAAATTGCCATAAGAATGATCAAAGTTTTTTTCCATGGACAAGAATATTTTTTATTATTAGTAAATTGTTGAACAAGCGATATATTAGGGGTCACACTGAATCTGCATATATGACCGGCAGTTGTGTGTTATATCTCTCTTTTTATACAACTAAACACCATTAATAGTAAATCCTTTATTTTTGTTCGTCTTATAAGACAACCAGACAACTCCTTAGATGTGATTAGCATAGTTCCATATGGTCGCTATAAAGTTTGGAGAGCTATCAAATCATCTTATACCGCGACTCCTATGAGAAGTTTATGTACCATGCTTTAACTATCATTATTGTTATACAAACATACAAGAAAAGCATTCAAAACGGGTACCATGGTACCCGTTTGTTCATTAAATCTGTATTGACTAAATTAACGCTCCAGCAATCCATGGTTAAGCAAAGATATAGTGCTCCAACTGTGCAATTTTGCTTGGTGATTTCGCTATTGAGAGTGATGGACTTGGTCACATGGTTATAGATCACAAACAAATCATGAAAGTTTTCTTGGTGTTGTTGGAACCATCACTCTTAAAGAGGTAAACAAATTTTCACAATAAAAGCAAACGTTGATGAGACCTCCACTTGCTCGATAAGTGCTCAAAGCGATCTCGGGAGCAATGTTAAAAAAGTGCAAGCTTATTATTTGGGATGAAGCGCCTATGACAAATAAGCTTTGTTTTGAGGCTTTAGATCGGTCTTTGAGAGACATACTTCGTAGGAGCCGGTATGACGCGTGTGATCAGCCTTTTGGAAACATGACGATGGTGTTTGGCGGTGATTTTAGGCAGGTTCTTCCTGTCATTCCGAAAGGATCACGCCAAGACATTGTTGGTGCTTCTTTGAAGCAATCATACCTATGGGATTACTGCAAAGTTCTTAAGCTAACCGCTAATATGAGGCTTATTGTGGGTTCACGACCGGAAGATGTTAGCGAGAAAAGAGAATTTGCAGAATGGATATTGAATGTGGGAGACGGCAAGCTTGGAGGACCAAACGAAGGAGAGGTTTCGATAGATGTGCCGGAAGATATTCTAATAGATGCTGCTAATGACCCCATAGCATCTATTATTGACTTTACTTATCCAAACATGTTGGATAACATACATGATCCGACCTACTTCCACGAAAAGGCTTTTGGCACCCACAAATGAGTTAGTCGACACTATAAAGGAACATTTGTTGGCCAAATTTCCAAGAGAAGAAATGGTCTACTTAAGTTGTGACAAACGTGGATAAAAGTGAGCGCGGTGCTGTCATAGATCAGTCTATTTTCTCTCCTGAATTTATAAATGGATTGAAGTTCTCAGGTGTTCCAAACCACAGGCTTGCTTTAAAAGTCGGAGTGCCGATTATGTTGTTAAGAAACATAGACCAATCAAATGGTTTATGTAATGGTACAAGACTTCAAGTACTTAAATTAACAAGAACCTCTATTCAGGCGCATGGACAACTGTACGATGCCGTATCAAGAGTAAAAAGTAGGCGGGGTTTGAAGGTTGTCGTTTGTGATCAGGATGGCAATCTCTCCAAAACCACAACAAATATCGTGTATAAAGAAGTACTTGAAGGTCTTTGAACAAGGTTCATGTTATATCATGTATGTATCATTGGTGAAATCACGTTATATTATACTATGGTTCATTATTTTTAATGTTACAAGGTTTGTTAGCAACTTAAATTTTCATTGAAATCACACATCATTTTATGTTCGACGCAATCTATTCTTATTTTAGCAACACGATGGTTGTAAATCGATTGTCACTCAAACATATTTTAAATTTAACAAATTTACGTTATTACTTTTATTATCATCTCATTTATCTATTTCTTTAAAAACCAACCCGGTGTCAACGGGTCTCTAAGCTAGTTATTAGATATATTAGAAACAACCATGCAACTGAGCTCCTTATTAGACGCAACTGAATACTTATCTATATCTTCATTGCTTATCTTTTGGAAATTTAACTTCTGAAGATCTTTTGACGCCTAAAATGGCCTTATAAATTGATAACCCATAATCAGCTTCATTTCATTCATTCACAATCCCTAGCAAAACAACAAACGGGACCTTTTCAGTCAAGCACAATAGAGGTATGAATCAAATGCTTTCCTTTTCATCAATTATATTTCAAATTCCTCATTCGATGTATTAACTTTAACATTTGATTATTTGCATTTATACAGATGAACAAATCAAACAATGTCTCAACTATCGTAGAAACAAAAAAGAATGAATTCGGCTATGCGAAAATGTCTATCAGCAAAGAAATCATGGGAAAGTTATTATGATACAACATTTGACGTAAAATTTTAATTATCAATATGTGACATTTTCTTCTTTCGTATGAACAGCAAATAGGGAACGACAACGTCGATCTTCATGTTCATGAGGTAACACTTCTTTAAACAACAGCATGACGATAACGTGAAGCTTGATACCCAACCGTTGGTTGATGAGGTGATTCGCCACTCTAAGAAAAGGAAAAGGGAAGCAAACTTGGCGACATGGAAATGGAACGATGTTATTGAAATCGAAAGTTCGGACGATGAGAGCCTTTTCGATGGGGATGATAATACTCTTGATGATGCTTTGTCAATGTCCACTATTAAGAGGAAGAAAAGAAACCAAGTTTTTGTGTTTAGCCGCAATAAAATTTACCGTTTGATTGACGAAGATAATGAAGCGAAGATGATATTTCGGTTTATCAATATTTAGTTGCTTTTCAATGTTTTAATGTCTTTGTGGATGTTTTATTCACGTACTTTTGTTTACTGCTTATTCCGTTCAACCATAGGTTGAATTCCTCATGGTATTGGTTTTTTTAGTGAATAAATGCTATTTTGGTCACTTATATGTTAATGCAATAATTTTTTCTTATACGTGTTCATTTTTACTCACCTTATGTCACAATTTGGTTAACTCATGTTTGGCAAAGTCATGTATATTCAATCGTTGATCATTTGGGTCATATTAGTGCAAACATTAGTATATATATTATTTGCATTTTAGTCCGAATGGGTCATATTAGTGCAAAAATAAAAAATTCTATAAAGTTATAATATAGTGTATAGCTGAGTTACATTACCATATACTTATGCAGTTTCTCAACATATGTACATATCATTAAAACGGTGTACGAATTCAATCGAAGGCATACACATGGTTGCCATATCAGTATTATACTATCAGTACTATGTAATCAGTATTATCCAAATGAATGTATGTTTAAATATATACTATCAATATTATATGTAGAATTGCTATCAGTATATGAGAAGATGGACACTTGGAATACACATTAGTTTATCTAACAACAATACATTATGAGTAATATATGTTGAATGGTATTAGTCATACGAGAAGACAACATACACTTGGAATACACATTAGATTGATCACATTAGTTTAAAATTTTTTAACATGAGTTGTGGACTGCAACTGGTGTGTTTGGTACATGAGTTATGGACTGCAATTGGTGTATTTGGTACATGAGTTGGACTGCAATTGGTCACTTTAGTACATGATCTAACTCACATTTTAAGTGGTCAACATTATCACTAAAATGTTTAACTCAAATTTGCAGCCAAGTATTTTAAGATATAGATACTGCAAATTGGATTGGTCAATACACATTAGATAGATCACATCAGTTTACCCATTTTGACAAACTGACCCATTGGAATAAAAAAAACTATATTGACTCGTTTATGCAGTTTTAAGGTTCATGAGCTGTGGACTGAATTTCTTCTGTTTGGTATATGATATACACTTTGTTTATTTGCCTTTGGTACATGATCTAACTCACATTTTAAGTGGTCAACATTATCACTCAAATATTTAACTTTCAGCCCAATTTTTTAGGATAAAACATATTGCAAATTGTGCATTTTTAGATGTGTCTGGTTTAAGGGTTGTTTTTTTATTTTTTTTATTTATTTATTTTTTAATAAAATACACATAAAACAAGTTTATATTTTTTTTCTAAATTATTGAATCGTTATACCCGAGCAACGCACGGGTATTGTACTAGTTACTATTGACTAAATGAATTGTTATTTTTTAATAAGAAAATGTTTTTGGTCTTACAATTTTAAGATTACCTCTTTTAGCAAGTCTCAAATATATTATAAAGTAGTATAGATAGGCTCATAGGGTAAACGTTCCATTACAATGCATGAAACCTGTTTATATAAACCCCGTTGGCTAAACATCAATATTCACAATACAAATCTAGCAAATAATAATGTCTTCATATTTTACACTCCTCACATTTTGCATTGTCCTTTCTACACTCTCCGCAGCCTCTCCACCCCGACCCTTCAACAAAGTCTATGTCTTCGGTGACTCGTATAGCGACACCGGGAACAACAACAACTCTCACGGACCACTCATTTGGCGACACATCTCTGACCTTCCTTACGGTCGTACATTTTTCCACCATGCCACAAACAGATACTCTGATGGCCGTCTTGTCATTGACTTCGTAGCAGAGTATCTCAAATTACCTTACATCCCACCATATGCTAACAAATCCGCCGATACCACTCATGGTGTCAACTTCGCGGTTGGTGGCTGCACCGCAATTCCTTTCTCTTTTTTTCAGAAAATTAACGCGACATGGAATACCGTCCCGGAAACTCTATTTCCTACACAACTCGAGTGGTTCAAAGATCATATCAAGGGTTCGGGATGTAAAGACGCCGCCTCAACCCCTAAACAATGCAAGGCCGTGTTCGATGGTGCGTTAGTTTGGATCGGAGAAATTGCTGCAAATGATTATAGTTACTTATATGGTACTAAAACTACTAGCAAGACTATTCAAGAGCTAGCTATATGGTACGAAATCAAATTTATCAAAGAAATACTTAAAATGGGCGCTAAATATGTTGTAGTACAAGGTTTACCCACGACGGATGTTTCCTATAGCGTTTATTTTAGAGGCCTTCGAAAGAACGGGGCGACATTGGTTGTGTGGCAGCCAAGAATAAAGAAAGTTATGACCACAACATTGTGCTACAAGCGAAACTACATAGCCTACGAAAGAAGTTTCCATCGACGGTTATTGTGTACGGTGATGACTGGCATGCGTACCAGAGGGTTTATAAGAACTCTACGAAATATGGTTTTACGGAGCGGCTCAAAGCATGTTGTGGGAGTGGTGGTGGTCGTTACAACTTCAATTTGAATGCCACGTGCGGTTCTCCAGGGGCTACATCGTGCAAGCATCCGTCCCGGCATATGAGCTGGGACGGATTACATGTGACTGAGGCTTTGAGTAGGGTAGTCACAAAGTCATTTCTCGAAGGCCCGTATGCACAACCCCCGTTCTCATATCTTTTAAAGAAAGCGGCTGAATAAACAATATGATGTTTTGAAGCTAGCTATTCATCATCATAGTTAGCTACTCAGCCAGCATTAATAAATTATCTTATGAAGCTAGCGATTGTGGGAATTAATGTATTAAAACGTTGTCCTTGCATCTATTTCGTAATGATTTGATTCTAAAGCTCTTGTATCATTCGAAACGCTAACGATTTAGTAGGAATTATATTACTTTATATATATATATATATATATATATATATATATATATATATATATATATATATATAGTGTAAGGTTATGTTGAGCACCAAATAAATTGCGAGCTCATGAGAACCAATTTTAACCGTTAGATTTTTGATCAATGGCTGAAAACACTAATGGCATGAATGTAATAAACTAAACAATTTAGTTATATTATATAAATGATGGAAGGGCAACTTAGGAATTTCACATTACCCCTAAAAAAGGGCCTGGTACCAAATAATTATCCCATTTAATAGGGATTTAATACTCATAATTAGGGTAAACATTAAACCCACGATTATTTTCTCTATTATGCTTTGATCGGTTTTTTTTTTCTCTCAACTGCTCCATGGCCGCCGTTATGATCATCATATACAAATTAAAGGTAATGGTTATTTGATTAAATAATTTTATATGACTGATTCGGTTATCCATGTGATTTAATTTTGTTTGCAATGAAAAAATAAAATAAAAATATGATGGTACGTAATGCTAGGGTTGTAGCATTCATATTCATGGGATCGAAATCTCATCTATAGCTTTTGGATACATCTCAATATCTCATGTATCTTCTTTTACACACGAACAAACATGAATTAAGAGTCTTAACAATTTATTGGACCCCTACTAATCTTTTATAGACCTATTTGGTGTACCAATATTATATGTACATGGACCTTTTATGAATATTCTATTATTGGTTTGATGCTAGTTTGGCATCATGGTTGCAATTTGGTTTAATGCAATATGCAAAGTGATGATAACTTTTTTATGTTAATTTGGGGTTTTTTTTTTATTATTTTTTATTTTTATTTTTTTTCTGTGTTGCTTCAAGTTTGAATTGGTGTTGTTTCATTCAATCATAGAGTAGGTGCTAGTTCAAGTTTTAAACTACTATGACTATCAGGTGCTAATCTAGGTGCCAAACTTTTAATTTAGTACAGTAATACATGAGATATTGAGATATTGAATTGTGTAAACGTGGCTACTCAAGATTTAATCGATATCATTGTGAGATAATAAGTATGTTATTTTAAACTCTTTTTTAAATGAAGCAAATGAAAACTTCTGTGAAATGAAAATTGCCGGAGCATTTTTGTTCAATTGTTTATTTAAATGAATGATGATGCAAGTTATTGTTTGTTGAAATTTGCCTCGAGGACAATATGAGCGTGTCTATTGTCTGTTGATCTATATTTGCTTTGTTGTGGCCAACATATGTTAGATAGCTTTTAGAGTTTTGAAATTTTGATATCTTTTTGTTGCTTTCACATCTTGTTTTAACGAGGTAATAGATGATGCATATGCGTTTTGTGGTCGGTATAGATTCAATGAAAAGAGTGTGCATATGTGTTATTAAGAATGCATATATGTTTTTACAGTTTTGATGAATTTGATGCCTTTTGTACATATGTGTTTTTACAGTTTCGAAGTTTAAATGCATTGAAAGTGCATATATGTTTTTAGGTATAATATAATGATGCTTTATGTTTAGTTATGATAGATACACTTGTGTTTTATGTATTAAGACTGTACTAATTTTTCAAAGAAGTTAAGAACATAGTCTTATGTGTACAAGTCAGAAATATATTGTGCATATGTATTTAAAGGTTGTATAAAATCAAGAAAATAGGTATGCATTTATGTTATATATTGTGCAAATATGTTTGCTACTTGTTTTCGATAAACAATAACATTTTTTTGTAGTTTCAGGTACCGAACATGTTTGATAAAGATGAGGACCATGATTCATATAAAGAGTGCACTTGTGTTTTTACAGTTTCATGAACTTGTTTCTTTTGTTTAATTTCAGTTGGTATGAAAGGATTGTGCATATATGTTTTGTTAGTTGTTATGATTAAACAATTCCTCTATTATTTGTTTACAGGTTCGAGTATAATGAGCAATATGACGAATGCACATACGTATATATAAGGGCATATGGACGAACTCAACTGCACATATGCATACAAAGAGATCGAGAGTGGCCAATGAGTAAAAACACATGTGCACAAGGATTAAAAACACATGTGTAGGTTTCATGGGTTTTTGAACAAGACGAGGAATACATGCGCACGTCTAAAAGATGAACCAACTATTAAAGACATTGTATTATGCACATGTGCATGCTTCATATATTTGTAATAAAACATATTTATGTAGTATTTTTTAATAAAGTTTTATTGTTTGTATAACATTGCATAAATGTATTAATAAAGTTTTGTTTTGTATACATACTTATGTAAAAAATTTTATAGATACATGTGCAAATATAAAACACTTGTGCATAGACGAAAAATACAATTATCACATAATGCAAAACACATGTGCACACAATGTTAAAAAAAAAAAAAAAAAAAAAAAAAAAAAAAACTAGAATTATGGGAGCTTAAAACACGTTTTTGTAAAAAAAAATCAAATATAAAAAAAAGTAATTTTACCATTATACCCTTTTGAATTAAATAATAAAATTAATATAAGAAAAATCGATTGGTTGATATTAGTTCTCGCAGATTCGCAATTTATTTGGCTCAAAATAACCCTTCCCTATATATATATATATATATATATATATATATATATATATATATATATATATATATATATATATAATATATATATATAGTCGTTAAATATATATTGAGCATCACGTGCGGACGATGTACAGATCTGGACCGCCTATTCCAGATTTTTTTGATTGTTTTCCTTTCCAGCAATCCTTACTATTGTTGCCTTCTTTTGTTTTTTTATTTTTTTTTCAGATTTTTCCAAGCATTTTTTTATGAGACATATCGTGATATTAACGATATTATGAAACGGTGATATTATAAACCAACTATGATATTAAGCTTTTTTACATGTAAAATAAACTGTGATATTTAAAAAAAAAACTATGATAGTTACAGTGATGTTGAACCCAGTTGAACTAGATCGAATTCCTTAGCTTGTAAAAGGATTAGTTGTATTAGATAAATCTAACATAACTATAGTAGAAACAATGTTTGAATGTATTAAGGATTATGTGGAATCTAATATTTAATTGTAAGAAGAATTGTTAATGAAACAGTAAACCAATGAACATATAATTCAACAAACAAACAAGCTCCAACATTGTTAATAATAATATGAATACTCTCAAAGTATTATGGTAACAAAACATTGAAGCTAAGAATTATATGACTTTTTTATATATAATTCTATGCCCTAGACCTCCTTTTATACACCAATGAGTCCATATAAATGACATAAAATAAGAGCATAATCGGGAGAAATTGACAATAAAAAATCAGGATTATTTGATGTTATCATACTCGCTTCATAATGTTTGATAGAGAAGTGTCTAGACTTATAAACAAGAGTGCTAAGGAGTTACTAGAAATACAACAACATGTACACAAATAATTTACTGAATGTCTAATTTGTAACACTAACAATCTATTATGTTTACGCAGACCGGTTACATCGACTATTTCCTAGAAATTTTTGAAATGTTTGTGGGTAGGATGTTTGCATTTAAAATTGAAATTTCTCATTATAATATCAAAAAGGAATGGCACATGTACCATGTTTGTAAAATGACGGATGATCATCATGTTGTACCTGAGCTTCATAAAAGTAATTTACAGTTTGAGGTATACTTATGAAACGAATATTGTGAGGTTGAGATATATAGAACTACAATTGCGTCCTATTCTAAACTTTACAATATTATACATGTTCTTAGGATACTTTATCTATTACCGATGAGAAAAATGTATTTTATGTTCAAAATTTGATTCTATTCAGGTTCAGGACGAAACCGAAGATGTTGGTTCAGTCGAGGAGGATCAAGATGGAAATCTGGGTAACAAATGACGAAGAAGACGTTGAACCTTCATCATTAACTGGTAGTAAGCATAAGACTAAAGCACCGATTTGGTGTGAAAAAAACCGCAAAAACTACTGAAAAAGATGATAATTAATTTTTGGACTTCAAACAATTATACTATGGATTGGATTTGTTTATTTGTGTTTTGGTTTGCGTATTAAAATTACATTTACATAAAGTTTTGTTTTTAATATTATGTATAAGTTTATTTTCATTATTGTCTTTTGGGTTGCATATCCTAATTAATATCTTTCTTATACTATATTTTGTTTCTAATATGCTTTTAAATTACAAAACCGATCTCTCATTCGCATCCAGTTGTATATTTCGAAATATAATTTTATAATTTATACCCCAAATTAGATTTTTATATCTTATAAGTTGATAATCATAACGATTACTTTTTATTGTGTTTTGGGTTGTAAAGTTCTATATTTTTTATTTATTTATCTTTTGGTTATTTTAAGGAGAATTGTCTTTTCCTTTTATTGTATTTTGTTTGAATATCAGAATTAAACGTGTTTCTATATTATGATTTATTATATTGTCCTAATTTATTTACGCATTATTTTATTTTGAATACTCATTTTACTTGCATAACACGAATTCTATATATTTATTAAATCAAAACTAATCTAACAAAAATTAAAGCTAAAGCCCCGTGCGTGGATGAGGGTCTAAAGGTAGTAAAGACTAACATATTTTGTTTTACTCAAAAAAATTATGGATGGATGTATTTACAAATAAATCAAGATGGTTTCGCTCAGTTAGGTTGTGCCTGTCCAAACGAACCGGCATCTAAGTTTAGCTAGTTAATAATTAAGAAACTTTATAAGAAATGATAACTTATAAATTTGGAGATCGAGATGACTAAACAAGAAATTATATTGGGGGAGTACCAAAGCGTTTGGGCTTAGTTGGTATCTATTTTTGAAAAATTTATAGGTTATCTGAAAAGATTTTGTGGATAAAAGATCAATGATTCAAATATAAAGCATTGGAAGCTAACAATAGTCGTTGTTGGCGTCCTGGAACGAAAATAAACTAACATGTTTGTGCAATAATTAAACAAATATATCAAGAACAATTATTTGTCTCACTCGATTAACTTGCAATATAATGTACAAAGTATGCATTTTGGAATATCAACATTTTCATATATTAATAATAAAAACAAATATGAGTTTGTCTTATTGCATTTCCCAAATAAAAACGTTTTTATTATTAATAACAACAATGACAACCGATTAACTTTAAGTTCTGAACTATTTAATAATTTATTTATACACAATGTGATCAATTAAAAAAAAATCAAATTTAAGAAATCGTTTATTTGGACTGTTTTCGAATTATATTTGTTTAATAATGTAAACCCGTAACCAATGAGCCTCTAGTCCAGTGGTATGGAGGTTTTACCCTCATAGGCAAAGTCTCAAGTTCAAGTCTTGTCTAAGGCGATAGGGGTTTTCTCCTGCGTACGTAAAAGAAAGGGTGTCATTGCTTTCTGGGTTTGACCCAACCTGGTTAATGATCTACTTCTTTCCCAAGCAGGCCATGTAGTAGTAATGTTTTAAATTATGGAGCATAATGTTTTATTCACTAAAAAGACATGTTAGGTAATGGTCTATTAAAGTGTGTTTAATAAAATGTTTTATGATGTGAGTTATTAGGAGAGTATAATGCAATTTATAAAGCATGGAAGCTAGGAATAGTCTTTGGCGGCGTTCTCGAACAAAAATAAACTCATGTTTGTGAAGTTAATAAACAAATATATAAACAAGCAATATTTGTCTCACTCGATTAACTTGGAATATTTTTTCATTCATGGACAAAGACGAGTTTGTCTGATTGCATTTCCCAAATTTAATTTAATTAATGAACTATTTAATATTTTATTTTTACACCATGTGATCATTAAAAAAATAAAAAAATTAGAATTTGTTTATTTGGACTGTTTTCGAATTATATCTGTTTAATAACGTAAATCGTAAGAATTATAACAGTATCATAAATATGAGAATGGTACATTAACAACAAATTTAAAAACTATTTTTCACTAAAGGTTGTAGCAT